>JABSTQ010000873.1:0-18927 GCA_013358835.2 Ixodes persulcatus
ACATATTTACGATTCCAGGTATTTTAAGAGCATTCTGCACATATTTTTGATCACTGCCTTTTTTAGGGTTGGAGTATATTTTGCATGAAATAAACTAATATTTAAGGAATCTAATTGAAAGGTATTTTGTGCCTACTAATTTAGTATTTACATATTTCAGAACGCATGAAGAGATCTTCAAATGTAGTTTAAATAAAGGAATTTTAAAACTATTTTCAGAAATATATTTTAGAACTAAGTAAAAAAAAAAAAACAAGTGTGTATTTTCGGTGTATTTTTTGTGTACTTACAATTATGAGCTGTACTTCAAATACACTCAAATTAGAACGTGGTATATTTCAAACGTCTTAGTTTTCGCTAAGGGTACTTTTCGGCATCATGCGCTACATTTTTTTTTCTCACTATCTCTCTCTCTCTCTCTCTCTCTCTCTATATATATATATATATATATATATATATATATATATATTATATATATATATATATATATATATATATATATTATATATATATATATATATATATATATATATATATATATATATATATATATTGGCATTTACGTTTTGTCGCTATTTTGAAGAGGAAACGCGGCAGAAGCGAGAAGTGTACGCGCCTATCTATCTGCCACAATCTTATGAAATACAAGAGCCGATCATACATAAGAGTTGATATGGGAAGCTTGAAGTACTTACAAATAACTCCCAGGCAGTAAGAACCTTAAAGTTTAAGCTCTAAACGAAGTGTGGTCTTGCAGTGATTCGTTCCTAATTTCTATAGTATGGTGGATACTTCCTAAACGAGTATCGATGACGTCAAAATCTTGATATAAGCAAAATGACCTTTAACACTTCGTTTTTTCTATCGCACTGCTTGCTAGAAGCGAGAGGGCGGTGAACATTGTTATGAACTCTGATTTACAATAGTTGTGTTTATTCTTAAGGGATATCTACGTCAGTTCTTTACTTCCGTATATTTGTTTGTGTATGTAACCCGGCTTTATGAACAAAATTATTCTTTTAATTTAAATAATATAACAGAAAATATATCACTGGCGTTCCTGTGAGTGAGCAAGTTGGCAGAAGCGAGGCCGAATTGCGTCTCAAGCTGTTGTTGTTTTTTTTCGTTCATTCCCTGCTGCTGCTTCTTAGAAAATGTACTGATACTGCTGGGAACGATCATTAATTTAAGTTCGCCATCGTTACCGCGAAAGGAAGTTCCGCGACAACAAAGCCATGTCCATCGCCTTGGTGTGATTCGACGATTGCTGCGTTCAAACACCATGGCGCCATGGGATGCCGGGAGGCCACGTGGGACATCGACGCTGCAGCCCGAGGATATAAATGTTCGCGCTCTCGACAACAACTTCAGTGGGCGGGTTGGCAGCAGCAAGGCCGAAATGCGTGACAAGCTGTTTTTCTTTTTCGTTCAGGTACGTACGTCGTGATTCCAGATGCTATTGTTATCGCTCAGCCGGCCGTTTTTTGCTGCTGCTGCCCTGCCCACACCACTTGCAGTCTTGTGTTATGACATCGTTTGCTTTTTTTTTCTTTAATGGCTGCTTTCTTGTGGCGACATTAAATAAATACCCTTGACCCACAAACGCGGAGCAGGCGTCTCAGTTTGAAGAAAAGTTAAAACTGTTGACCGAACTGAATCTCCAATCACAAAAGTTTGAGACGTGACAAGAAGAGTTTAAAAAATCAGTTGATCAAACAAAACAAACCCAGAAAACGTCTGAAAATAAAATAGCAAAAAATTGGGGAAAGGTTGATGTTTGTTGAGAGTAAGGGGGGAACTTAGGAGAGCAAAATGGAAACCCTAAGACGAGAAAGTGAAGGTAAAAAAAAGAGATAATGTCCCATTACTTCCACAATTCGATGAAATCGAAGAACAATCCAAGCGAAGTAACTTGCTTTTTCATGGTATTCCTGACGATGCATCCGAAACGTGGTCACAAGCAGAATAAAAAGTAAAAACAAATCCTGTTATCCGGTTGTTTTAATAGGGGTGTAACAGAATCGGCTGGAAACGCGTTGTCATTTGATATTTGGCGGGCCCATAGGTTGGAAGTTTTTTGTCAACAAATGTAGGCCTGTAATAGTCAAGTTTTCATCGATTAAAAAAAAAGAACAGGTCATGCTACTTTGAGCTTCGAGCTAAACTAAAATTACATAGCATTTGTGTTAGTGAAGAATTTTCTACTGCAACGCGTTTGGCGCGGAGGAAACCAATTGAATTTGGAAAGTCCCTAAATTTCGTATTCAAACTTCAATATAACAAAGTGTTTACGAACGACAAGCGTTACATTTACGAGCACGATATCGCCCGCTTCTCTGAGCTACCTTGTCAGCGTGGCTCCCGTGCCAAGGTAGAGCACGCGCCTAGCTCGCAGGGCGCGCCCCCGTCACCGTAGCAGTCGGCGGGGAGCGGTAGTCATCTGCTCTCGTCTAGCGTGTCCATTCTTTTAACTAATGTAAGGAGTCTAATAAAAAAAAAAAAAAGCGTTACGAATTGTGGTATAATATTGATGCCTGTGGTGCCAACATTGTTGTGCTGACCCGAACTTGACTCTAGCCGAAAATCAGAGACTCCGAGTTGTTCCTTGACCAAAAAATCTTCAAAACATTTTCGCAGGACAAGGAACAACGCAGTGGCGGTGGCGCGCATATCGCCATTAAAGACTGTATCCCGCCTTTCTTAGTAAATATCAGCCCAGGTAGCACCGAGTTCTGGGCCGAAACTTGGCTTTTGTCTGGGAGTTTAGGGCATTGAAAAGCCCGAAGAAGCCGAAGTAGAGCCAAACCTGACCTACCTTGGCAATAGTCTGGGTATTTTGGCCCTAATTCGCCAAACAAGTGCCAAACTTAGGCTTCACTGCCTGGAAGTTCGGCTATCATCTGGCATCTTTGGGCCTAAATCGCCTAACAAATGCCAGAGTTAGGCTTACTGCCCGGTAGTTTGGCAGATATTTGGCATTTCTGGGCCAAAATCGCCAAACTAATGCCAAAGTTAGGCTTCACTTTTTGATAGTTCGGCTGTCATCTGGCACCTTCGGGCCAAAATCGCCACAGATGTGCCAGAGTTAGGCTTACTACCTTGTAGTTCGGTTGACTTCTGGCATCTTTGGGCCCAAGTCGCCAAACAAGAGCCAAAGTTAGGCTTCGCTTCCCGATAGTTCGGCTGTCATCTGGCAGCTACGGGCCAAAGTCGCCAAACAAGTGCCAAAGTTAGGCTTCGCTTCCCGATAGTTCGGCTGTCATCTGGCAGCTACGGGCCGAAGTTGCCAAACAAGTGCCAGAACTAGGCTTACTGGCTTGGCGTTCGACTGATGACGTGTTGGTACTTTTTAATTATTTAGAAAGTGGAGACACATAGGGGACGATACATACAGGACAATCTTTCAACTTCAACAACATTTATTTTCGGCTTCAAGCTCAAAGTCCGCCCGCTCCGTGGAACTACGGGAAAGGGAAATCTTGGGGGAAGGAGAGGAAGCGGAGGAAGTGTAAGCGATCCCCCTGTCCTGCGGGGCCAGGTACATCCGGCAAACGGGGCGACGCTTCAACGACCGACTCCGAGAACATCAAATGGACGCCGAAAGAGCTGCTTCGGATTCTCAGCACCCGATCGTCATTCACGGGAGAAAATGTCTCGGCTGCCATCCTAATTTCGCCGGCACGACAGCCATGGGAGGCCACTGCGAGCGAGTCGGGAGAGAAATAATTGAGGCCTATCGGATGGCGACAAGCCCGCAAAATATAAGCACCCCTTCCATTTCGCTCTCAAGAAAGGAGATTATCTTTCTGAGGCCCACAATTGAAGCCGAACGCTGACAGACTAGGCAAGGCGACAAGGTCACCGGCAGAAGCGGCCTTTCCTTTCATTCCGTTCCATTTCATTCCAGACAAGGGCTGGGATTCCACGTCCCTTATTTCCCTACTGTTGAACAGGTCGGGATACACTCTCTCCCCTTTAGCTTTGGCTGCACAGCAGGTTTTATTTTTATTTTTTTTTTTAAATTGGCTTTGTTTTGTTTTTTTTTGTTTTTTTTTTTACTCTAAAATGTCGAAAATGCCGAAAGAGCTTAGCTGCGTTGTTGATATCCCCTTCGACCTCGCCTTTTGCAAATCCTCCCCACCTGCTTGCGAAACGCGTGACCTCTCTGCGTAGGACGCGTGGGACAAAAACGTTTGGACAAAAATTTTTTCGCGTGACTCTCTTTGTCACGCCGATGGGATCTCTGGGGCTGTTGTTTTCGCCGTTTGCCTAGTTATAAATTGGCGGGCCACGTAGGTCCGGTTTTTGAAATGCGCTCTTCAGTGTTCTGTTGCTTTCGTGCGTTGCAGACGTGGCCGTGTGTTTTCGTCGTAAACGGCCGGAATACGTCCATGCCAATTTTTCGGTAATAGCCATTTTTTTCACCGGAGTTCGTGGAATTCTTGTGATGTGTTTGTTGGATACGGTTCGACAAAAACTGCTCTTCGCCGACGACGAGACGTCAGTGGAATGTGCGCAACCTTCCTTCTCGAGTGTGTTTGTGGGGTGCCTCGGATGGATTATGCATCTATCAAGGATTACATGATATCGCTCTTTTATTAGTAAGTACACTGCAAGCATGCTTCTGATAGTAGTCCTGCTTTCCTCTCAATCTCCGCGGTTTTTTGTGTGATGAGTTTTGTTTGGCATGAGGACAGTGTTAAGTTTTATTTTATAATTTGCTTTTCGTTTTACAGAGAAGTGTGACCTTTGCAAATATGTCGAGAATACATTGTGTGTAATGATAGTGGTTTAATAAACTTCTGGGAGTGATCGAAACAAATTTGCTTGTCCGTATATGTGATTGGATATGCAGCAAATGATATGCAACGTACACATACTTGCACGACGTTCGGCCAATACGGAGCAGACGCATCGTAGAGTAATCGCACAATATTGCGCGAACGCTAGGCCGGGGCAAAACGGCTGTACGGCAATACCTGCCGGATATCAAACGGTGGTGCAAAATTAAGATTTACTGCGGCAGTTATGGCTCAAGTCTGGCACTTACTTTGGCAGAACCGTGGCGCACCAGAGAAAAGCCAAACTTGGCATGTCCGAAATACCCAAATTTGGCGCTGCTTTGGCAGTTATGGCTCAAGTCTGGCACCTACTTTGGCACAATTGTGGCAGACCAGAGAAAAGCCAAACTCGGCGTGGCCGAAATACCCGAATTAAGCGTTGCTTTGGCAGTTAGGGCTCAAGTCTGGCACTTACTTTGGCAGTACTGTGGCGGACCAGAGAAAAGCCAAACTTGGCATGCCCGAAATATCAAAATTAGGCATTGCTTTGGCAGTTATGGCTCAAGTCTGGCACTTAATTTGGCACAACTTTGGCGGAGCAGAGAAAAGCCAAACTTGGTGTGGCCGAAATACCCGAATTAGGCGTTGCTTTGGCAGTTAGGGTTCAAGTCTGGCACTTACTTTGGCAGAACTGTGGCGGACCAGAGAAAGGCCAAACTTGGCATGCCCGAAATACCCAAATTCGGCGTGGCTTTGGCAGTTATGGCTCAAGTATGGCACCAACTTTGGCGCTCCTCTGGCGCACCAGAGAAGAGCCAAACTTTGGCATGCCCTAGGATCGCCCAACTAAGGCTATACTCAGGCACCCTACTTTGGCACTGATGATTGCCATGGTGCAAAAACCTAACTGCGCCAAAGTTGGGCCCTTATGTTCGCCAGACCTTTGCCCAAGTTGGGCATTCCTCTGGCGTGCTACCTGGGAGTAGTCCTCTTGAAATTATGTTTGTGTGTATCCCTCCAGTCAACTTCATATACTAATTCTGGGATACTGTTTTCGCCCTCCTTCAAGCACTGTTGACCTTTCTGATAAACTGTATGACGTAATAAATACCATTCTAATTCGTTTTCCTAATAGTACACTAATTCTGCTAATGAGTGATTTCGACTACCCTAATGTAGTTTGGGGCACGTGTCCCCCTTATCCTGATCCCTCCTCAGCAGAGAGCACAAACGTTTTGCGTGTGCTTGCCGAATTTTATTTATCACAGATAATTGTTTCACCAACCAGAATAACCGCTACTACAACAAACAGTTTATATCTTATTTTAACTACTGCTCCTGATCTGATTGATACTATCACTTATCTTCCTGTTCTCAGTGATCACTCGTTACTCTCATTCTCACTGAGCGTTTTTTTTTACTTCTTATATTAACCGAAAAAAACAAAATCACTCGTAACTGTACCTCGGCCAGCATAGAAGCTATAAATATTGAATTGGGTGCTTTGCTCAAAACACATTTCGAAAATGTCTGGGAGCGATCTGTTGAGATCAATTCGACACTCTTTAAAGATAAAATGATTTCACTTGCCAAAAAATAGATTCCATTGAAGATAATAATCGCAAATTCTCAGTCCCCAAGGTTCAACAGAGCACTCATAAGATTATCTAGTAGAAAGAAACGCCCTTTTAGAGCCGCGAGGAGAACACTGTGTCCAGTTCACTGGCAGAAATATTCTGCCGCTACCTAGGGGTCCAAAAAAAAGCCTTAGAAAATGAGAAAAAAAGACTTCTTCAACCAAACTATGCCACCAATGCTACAAAGTAACCCACTACAATTTTTGAACATGGTATCTTGCCACGATAACACGTATTATTTCACTCCTAATAGATGATGAAACTCAGATGGATGACTTACTGTGTGATTTCATTTTTAATGAAGTATTCATCAAATTTTTTTCAAACTTCTTCAACACTGCAGAGCCGCCTTATCTTGTTAATGGTATTTCATTGATGGACCCTATCGTGATCAACCTAGACGCCATTTCAAAAATCATAAACGGTCTTGACTTCTGTAACTGGTGTCGGTGAATTTCACTCTAATTTTTTTTTTTTAATGAACAACCCAATACTCCTTTCTCATCCTTGCACGTATATTTCAACAGATGCTTTATACATTTGTTCTGCCTGGCAACTGGAAAATTGGTAAGGTCATTCCCCTTCATAAGGCTGGTAGAAATGACTTTCCTCTCATCTACAGACCCACCTCACTAACCAGCATTTCTTGCACATCATCGATTTCGAACTTATTGGGTTTATGGAATCAAACTCCTTTTTATCTGGTGCTCAACATGGGTTTAGGAACATAATTTTATGCAAAACGCAGCTCCTTTCCCTTACTAATGATATTCATGTTCCTTTTGATCAGGGACTCCAGACGGGCCTAATTTTTTCTTGATTTCTCAAAAGTTTTGGGTAAGCTATCAGCAAGCTCCTTTTATATAAACTGGACAAGCTTAACATTTATCGTGCCCTGTTTAGTTGAAAACAAGCTTTTTCTTTAACTGATTGTTTCAAATTTGTACGTTGCAATAGTGTTAGTTCCACTTTTACATCTGTTTCCTCCGGAATACCCTAAGGGTCCGTCCTTGGTCCTTTACTTTTTTCTAATCCATATCAATGACTTTCCGAGTATTGTCTGCTCCAAGATAACAGTGTTTGTTGACGATTGTGCCATTCACAGAATAATATCTAATGTCTCAGATCCACAGAACCTACAGCATGAGCTGGAGTATACTTTTCAACTGTGTGAACTCTGGTCTGTGGAACTAAACAATAACAAATGCAAATTAATTCAAATGACCCAAAAGGCGGCTTTTTGTGCTACTTATAGCTTTAACACCACTGCATTAGAACTTGTAGAATCTTGCAAGTATCTCGGTGTAATCCTAACCAGCGATCTTACATCGCCGCAGAATCTCTAGTGTCTGTCTTTTTGCCAAAATATTCCAACACAACCCCATACTAAAATATCAGCTAATAACCTTACCTTCTTCTATTATTCTCGCCTCGATTACCTTTACAAGGTTAACGTACAATTTTGTCGCTATAACATATTTTACGCATTCTTCATTCCAAGAGTGTGGAACGACTAGAACCATTTAGCTTCATCCCGTCAATTTTTGATAGCGCACTTTTTTTGCTCAAGTGTTAAAGGGACACTGACAGGTTATTTATGCTCGCCAAGGTTTTTTGTTTGTACATCGCATATGAGAGCCCAACAACCCAGAACAGAATTTGCGGCTCGAAATTCAGTTTCTTTCCGCCCAAAAGCCGCCGATCAAGAACTGGCCGGTTTGGGTCGCGCTCACTCTCTTTTCCGTAGTCATGGGCCGTTTTTCAAGGTTTAGACACAGCCACCAAAATTAATCAAAGTCGTAGGTCAACGAAGGCCCGCACACAATATAAAAAATAGAAAAGAAATATGATACCCATTTTTTGCGGCTTCTAGAAAGCTGCAAATGCGTTGTTTGGGGGGAAACAAAGTATCACGGCCACGTGACTTCCGCCACCTCTCTCCTCTATATTTCTTCTTCCTCCCCAGTCCACTTTCGGTTTCGGTTTCGAGCAGTTGCGTTTTTTTACTTTAGTAAAAAATATACGTGATGCTGTAGCAAAATATTGATTGGGTAGTCTTCTGACACAATAATAAATCGCCTGGCAAAAAATAAAAAAAAATATTTTGGGAGGTGTCAGTGTCCCTTTAATAGCCACATGTTTCTAAATGTTTAAGCATTGTTCATATTATTTTATAAATTCGTTTTTCACCTCTCTCCTCTATAATTCCTTTGGCCCTGAGGGTAGAATAAATAAATTAATAAATGAATAGAAAGTTTTATTATCATCGTGAGCAGGTGGACATAAAATTTGACGATCGCAAGTTTTTTACATGGGAAAGTGTCTGGATATTTGTGAATATGAATAGAAATTTAATATTTTCTTTCATTTTCGACTTGTTCGATTCCAAAATTTTCTATTAGGCACTCTGAGAACACTTGGTCTTATTTGAATATTTGCGTTCAAACAATTAGCAGAAAAAGTAGTAAGAACAACTATCCTGTGAGAGTCAAGGGTGAAAATACCTTCTGTAATGAATATTTATGAAAATAGTGATACGGGTAAGAAAGGGCATGTAGGATATAGGACTGGGAAATTGATCGATTCACCTACCGATTAATTTAATATTGTTTTAATCGCGATTTTTTCTAACCGGTTAATCGGGGCAATTTGGACGAAGCAAAAGGAAATAAATAATAAACGCTTTCACCACGCAGACGAAGTCAAACACACGTGTAAAACGGCAAACTTTCGGTAAAATTTTAACCTAAAGTAAACTGTACGGGCGAGATTAGTAGAGATTAGTGCGGGTAGCTACAGGTAAGTGCAGAAGGTTACACATTGTCCCGGCCACTTCAATGGAGTGCGAGTGTTCGTTTAATTCAGCGAAGACTTTTTGGAACAGTCAAAGGAGGTCAATGTTCCCAGAGAATATCAACGAACCTTTTAGCCTCATGCAGCTAAAGTAAAATTCTGTGAGTATCTTTGAACTGTTCTCAACTGCACATTGAGGTTGATTCATATTCAAAATTTTATATTGCTTGTTTATCACATGTTCAGCAAAAGCAAAAGCAAAAAGAAATGTAATTTTGACACTTAAAAATATTCATGGAAATGAACGAGACCACGGTTAATCGATTAATTAATTGATTAAACGGTGGCGATTAATCGGGTTAAAAAATGATATCGTCGCCCAGCCCTAGTAGGAAATGCACACTATATGGCTGTCATACTAGTTTCATCTTCAAATACTCAGCTCAGCGATACGGTATTTGAAATACTTTTGGGGGTAACTTGGTTTATAGTGCAAGGGTAACTGATCGAGAGTACTTGCCACTCTTTTATGACTTCTTTTTCTGCACTGCGTTAGCTCGTTTCTCCTATAGACGATTTTCTCAAGGGCGCCGCCATATTGAATTGTCGTCACTTCCAGTATGGGCGAAAACTTTGTTTTGCCGTTGCCACACCAATAGAATGCATTCAGGACATAAGCGTAACCATTACCAATTTTCGTGTTGCTTCCCTTCTCTTTTTTTACTACTTGCAGGTTTAAATGTTTTACTATTTTTCCGTCGCCCATACAGGATATGCCTATCAGGTGGCTGGGGAGGAGAGTACACAAAAAAAGGTCTATGCGTGTGAAATTTATACAGCCTTTCAGCTTTTCACTGGGGTGTGCCGATTTCTACTCCCATGAAATATTCCAGCGATAAGTGCAAATGTTGCAAAAATGTATTTAAGATAATGCGTACAGGACAGCGAGAAATATATTGCAGTGAAAGTATACTTAAAGAAATATCTTAATACTTTACAAAGCAGGCATTTATTGATGCCTACGCACAAAATAACCGCAGAAAAAAAAAAGAATCAAAGCTGCAAGCAAGAGGAAGTGCAAGAAAGTTTCAAAGCTTCATTGAAGGGAAAAGGTCAAACAATTCAAAATGATAGAGGGCAAAAAAACAAAAAAAAAACAAAAAAAAACATGACTTTCAAGGAAGACCGGTCTTGCATTACCGCTAACTCCATGTATGAGTGGAGATGTATGTTTTATTTTATTTTCTGGACTGAAAAGAATGGATCGCCGCTACGGTCTTGGAAACCGCTGCGCTGATTCGTTCTTTAAATTGTAATGCCCTTTTTTTACATGGTTTCAGAATATTGCACGCATAGGAAATTCCATACCATCTTTGGAATGTCTGTATAAATTACAGGAAAGTATTCTGCTGAAATTTGTTTATGTATCTAACAGTAAACGGCAAGCCAGACTTCTGCAGCGTAAATTAGAAAGCACATTGTGGAAACAAATATTTATGTTGTGACTGCATTTTTGCTGATTCTTTTGAGGTGGACCAAACCGTAGCTTAGTCGTACATGCCCATTATTAAAAACAAGGACCACTCATGCCACACAAATTTATTCGTTCCTCGCTGCCCCGGGACCAAGGTTCTTATTGTCGGTGTTTTTGTGTATTGTACAAAAATACAATTAACAAATTTGATGTATTTGAGTAAAAAAACACGCCGCAACGTGGCATGTTTCTTAAGGAGTGTATAAAAATGCTCAATGGCACACAAAACATTCTGCGCCGCCGCATTGAAACGCATGTAAAATGCAAGCGGTAATCTCTGTGTGTTCAAAAAGAACAGTGCAATAGGTTAGACTATATAAGGAGAAGCCATAAAAAATTATACGGAGTCTGCAGAATAAAGCCGGGGTCACACTGCTCTTATAAGGAGTATTGACTGGGCGCCATATTTGTGGGTGATGTCTAGAGCGCATGCTCTGAACGAGCCCGCATTAATAGGCTGCTAAGACCGGCAATCTTGAAGGTGCGGAATGCACGTTCCGAAAGAGCCCTGGAAGCTCGCCATCAGCACGCGCTCAACAGTCGTGCACACAGCTATGGCCTCCAGTGAATACTTCCTATAGGCTGCTAAGACCGGCAATCTTGAGGGTGCGAAATGCACGTTACAAAAGAGCTGTGGGAGCTCGCCATCATCACGCGCTCAGCAGTCGTGCACACAGCTATGGACGCCAGTGAATACTTCCTATATCATACAAAAGATGTTCTGCAAACAACTCACCGCAATATCCGTGGTTCAAACGCCGCGTGCCATGTTTCGCGGCATTTGAAGCACTACCCTCGCGGTGGCTTGCGTTCGAATCTGTATGCAGACTGTCTTTTGTATGATGTAGAAGCAGTGTGACCCCGTGCTTCAGGTTTGTTCGAAGTGTTCTGTCTTTTACCGTACAGTTGTATTCCTTTTCTTTGCCTCATGCGCCGCGGTTTACTCAGGCTTCGCTCACTCGGTCTTCACCGGTGGTATCGGGTCCCACGAGACTCTAGCCCCCTTTCGCGCCTCGCCCGAACACCACTTCAATCACGCCTTCGCTCATTTGACCTTACATGGACTCTAATTCGTTCATGTTTCATCCGAGCAGCACTTTGTACCTTATTCATCTCACTCTGCTTACGTGATCAGATCTCGTAGTTCAGCCGCTTGCCCTTGTCTAGTTCAAATGGGACTTATAAAAACCCTTATGCTTTTACTGTAGAGGAGAGTAAAATATTTGCCTGAGAAAGCCCGCGGTGGTGCCTTCCTCGGCTCCACCGTAGGCCCACCGGCCCCGTCTGCCATACAAGGAGCATAACAGCTGGTTGCAGCGGTGGGACCGCAGCTTGTGGCGCACGGGGGGACGCGACGACTGCATTTCGGGGAGTGAATTGTTTTGCTTTGGAATTTCCAGAACAAGCCAATTGTTTGGATTAGATTGAGGCGGAGGTGTTCGATTGGTAGTTTTTTGTTTTAACACCTATCATGAACCTTGTAACACTAACCAAACCTGACCTCCTATCCTGCTGTTGGCAGAGGAGCTGGGGATTGATGGGCGAAAAGGAATTGCGTAAACCAGGAATCATCAAACGATCACCAAATGCGGTACAGAAAAAGACAAAGTGGATGAATACTGACATTCAGGGAAAGAGGACCAAGACATAAAAAGGAAACTGAAGGAGCTCCAGCATCAATGAGCCTGTCCGCGTCTGACGTAGCCAAAACAATCGTAGTAGCACCAAAACGCGAAAAATATATCAAGCGTTTCTTCATGTTGCCCGGCATGCGGGGACACTATCTGCTCTTTGTCACTTTCGAAGGAGGCAGGCTTTTTACAGAAAACGTGGACACAGCGGATTCTCACTTTGCTTGCAAACGAACCGGCACACATAGACGCTTTAAACACGTCCAAGATTACAGCCGCCATTGATGACCTTCTCTTGTCTTATCGAGAATCCGAGCCACTCAAACGGGCGTTGTCGAGCTCCAGAGAGGCCAATGCTCCAGAAAAGGAAAGAATAGAATCCAAAATAGCAATAACCTGGCCTCATATGGTAATGGTGAAGTAAAGAAAGCGGAATAAGAGAAGAAAAAAAAAAACCAAGGTCGGTCATGGTGGCGTTCATGAACAGCTGCTTAAAAGCATCTATTGTTGCTAGGATGAGCTACGCGGACGTTGATGTTTATAAGAAGATTAAAGCTCAGCTCTTGGCGAAATTTAAACTCTATACTTAAGCCCTGAGTCACAGGTTTTGACAAAGAAAACAATAAAAAGAAACAGCAAGAGTTGTATTTAGATTTTAGCTACAAAGAGGTTGCATATATAGAGGAATGGTTACGTAGCTCGAAGGTGTACGACGATCAACTTGGCAATAAATCAGATTTCGTTAGAGAAATTATATAAACGTATACCGCTAGAAATCCGATTTCGGATTTAAGATAAACCTGAGGTAACTTCAATCCAAATAGCTTCCCGCCTGGTAGATGAGTATCGCTTGAGAAGAGGCAATTGCTAAGGAGGACAGAAAGAAAGAATGATTGGGGTTTTCCGCAATTTCAGGGAGATCCAAGAGAAGATCGCTTAGAGTCCACCATTTCTATTTAGTGTTTGCCGACCAACCTGCGTGCATTATGCTCCTACAAACGTGCTTCGCTTCTCTGGCGAAAATAAAACACAGAACTGGCAATACATTGCATATCACCGCCTGGCTCTTGTTTGGTGTTCTGCATGTTGGATGCTTCAGTCAGCTTTTTGCCTCATAGACCTCTTCGTGGTTCAACACCTCATCCACTGAAGCACCGATCTTGGGGACGTATTGTCAGTGTTCCTCCGCAGTGAACAGTGCACTGAGCCCCAGACTGCAGGACCGAGAGTTTCTTCAACGGCACGCCAAACAGTTGACACCGATTGTGATAACGTGGTCGAGTTGTATAGTTTTCCTTTGACACGCGCGCGGCGGTACACTTGGCGACGCTCACTCGGCCTTCACTGGTGGTGTCGGAATTCACGAGACACTGCTTTGTTTGCGCCTCGTCCGAACACCACTTTGATCACGCATTCACTCATTCGACCTTGAACTACGGTCCAGCTATCCAAGAAACTAACCCATTCATGTTTCAGCCAAGCAATTGACGCTTTGTACCTTGTTCCTCTCACGCTGCCTACTTGACTCAAATCTCGTAGTTCGCCCATTCACCTTTGTCTAGTTCAAATGGGCCTTATGCGTTTATAGTAGAGAAGAGCACAAGTCTTGCCTGAGAAAGCACGCGGTCGTATTTTCGTCGGCTCCAGCGTCGGCCCACCGGGCTCGTCTGCCAAACAAGAAACGTAACAGTACGCAACGACCTTATCTATTCCTCCGTGGTTAAGGTAGCCGGCTGTTATTTTAGATTCTAAATGCTAAAGGGGTCGCCGGCACAAGCTTTACAAATGTAAAGGTCCGTTCACACACTTGAGTGTGAACCAGCTTTTAGGTTCTTATAACTTTAGAAGAAATGTGAAGTGGGGTGCGTGGGGGAAAGACAACGGGCGCAAATTCAACACAGCACTGCAGCGGGAATTTGCAGGGGTACTGAACGAAATTCTAGCGCTTGTTTCATTGTAGTTCGCGCTCGTCGGGGATCTCGGAGGCAATGGCTTCCCTATAGCTTTACCCGTGAAGCTTTGCCCGTGACGTCACGAACGCGCTGGACGTGCTGGATCTCCCGAGACGCATCGCGCTCTCCAATGGCTGCTCTTGAGCGCTAGCTTGAATCGGCCGTTTGCAACAAATTAAATATATTCACCTGTTCAAAATACAAACGTGGGATTGTCATAAAAAAAAAGAATTGTGTTGTTCGTATGTTTAGGTAGCCTTGATGTTAGTACGCCTCAGCGGGTGACTTGTCTCTTGGCTGTAGATGAGGAATTCAGCCAGTGCCGTACAACCGCAAACCTGGGTTTTTTAGCGTGCACCAGCAGTAGTGATTACTGAACGCGTGACGGTACGAACCTCATCCATATTGAAACGGGCAGGGGGTGGGGATCGAACCCAGGAGGTTCTGCAGCGCAAGCTTACGCTCCACGCTCCGAGCTGAGACGGCGATTGGCATGAGCAGATTTCGTTTATGGTGTTCAAATCAGTTCTGAACGTGAGAAGTATATTGCAATCTCCATTTCCTTACTAAACAGTAGAACGGTAAACGAACTTCATATTTCATTTCCATCGCGTCGATCTGCCTGAAGAGATCATACGGTGGGAGCCAACAAAATTATCCACTAACACTTTCCACTAACACCTTATAAAATACAGAGACTGACCATACATCGAGTAAGGTGGAAGAGCTTGGACTACTTACGAATGTCTCCCAAGAAAGTACAATCGCTGGAGTTAAACTCCCAAATAAAGTGTAGCCTCGCAATTTTCTCACGACCCTGACGTAAGAGGCTTGCCTCACTCGACGCTTAAACCGTAAGATGCTCCTCGCCTACGCGATATGGTTGACGTCTCGGCTCGGTGCTCTGATTGGAGTGCAGGTGCACAAGAGGACGGTGAACTTCCTTGTGAAGCCTGTTTTACAACGGTAGCCACGTTTGCTCTTTGAAGGGGTACGGAAACGAAATGACGTGAACGCGAGCTCTCCATCCCTCGCTTCAAAGTCAGCCAACGAGAAGCGCAATACGTATCGCGCTCGTGGGTCGTGACGTAAACAGTTCATGCACGGTCATGGGTAGTGCAACTGCGGGCGTCGCAGCTTGGTGACGTCAACTCGTGACAATCTCGCCTAGTAGTAATATCCGAGCAGTGCACGCCGTATGGCCTATATACGTAGCCTGCCCGAAACGTCATTCGCGGTCATTCCGGTACTTTATGTGCCACGAGCGTTCGGTTCACAGTGTTAAGTTCCCACAGAAGAAGTAGTAGCTCAAGGGAACCAGCAAGTATAAATAACCGTCAGTACGCAGCAATGGAAACATTTGCAAGCTATGCATATAGATATTTGCTGGGTGCCATATTTGAGCGCTTTATTGACAGCCAGACTTGTGCCTATCTTAGATGCTCTGCTCAGGGTACCGTATTTCTAATACCTTCGTTAGTATTTCGGTATCTTGCAAACACGTTTCGTCTAGAGTATTTGCTACTCTATCAGAAAATACATTTCTCACTATTTTGTACCCAGTATCTCAAATACATTTTTCAACTTTCGAAAATATTTGTCGCCGGAACAATCTACGGAACCAGGGATCGTCCGACTCCAGGGCAAAGCTAAACCCATTGCATACTTGGAGCAAAGCCAACAAACACAGGACAGGAAACAAGGCCTAAGCAGAAAGCAGCCTCCCAATGCCAACAATAGACCAAATGGATAGCCCCAAATAACAAGTACGCCCGCCTTTATGTGTCCTCTTGTCCGCTTTTTTTTTTTTTTCATGTCGTCTTAGGATGGCACGGGACGCTTGGATGGCAAATTGTTGGTGACGTCATTCAGATTTTACACCTTTTGTCTGAAGCTAGTGTGGTTCCTTCAGCGGGACCACCACTCGTTTCCACCTCAAGCAAAAAGGAAGTTTTACGCATTGTTTATACGCGGCGCGAAGTAGTTCTTACAGGATTTGGTTGTCGGAGGAAGAAGCGAGGCGTCTGGTGTTTGAAGCTTGTACGTCTTGATAATGTAGCATATATCTAGTCTAAAAAGCACCTGCATATATCTTAATTGTCTACATCAAGGGGGAAATTAGTAATGCTCCGCGAGGAGCCGGACTCCTTTTACCACGGTTCTTGGGGTGAAAACGAGTGTAGCTTCAGAGTTGTTCTGCCTATTGTGCGTGTATGTGTGTAAATTCCCATTTCTAAAGTGTGATCAGTGAATGTTTTTTTTTTGTGTTTTGCTGTTTACCTATTATTTTCGTGCATTGAATGTTGTATTTATCCCCCCCCCCCTCCCCCCTCATGCAATACATTCCGATAGGAATACCTTTGAGGAAATAAAATCTGATCTGATCTGAATGGCGTCAAGGCCTATCATGAACTTATTTTGTAATGCTTCATGAGCCGAGCCTGCCGCTAAACTAGAGCTCGCCAGTTGCCATGCCTACAATACGCGAGTCCCCTTCGTTACTAAAATCTTTCGGTACGCATTATGTTGCATACCCAGACTTATTTGAAAGTAAACTTCGATCGCTGCAGCTAAGTCGCTTCTTGAAAGTCATAAAGATCACAGCAAAATGTGATTTTAAGTGAAGCCATCACAAGTAGAACACCTCCTTTCGACTTTTTTATTCTTATATTACCAGGTAGCTGCCTGCATGGAAATGTCTTCGCATGTAATTCAATTACTTTTTCAGAGTGTTTGTACTCTCCTCAAGATAGTCAGTAGCAAAAAGTAACTTAAATACTACTCTAAATACATTTTCATATGGGCATTTAGTATCGTATCTTAAATACTTTTGTTGAATATTTAGCACAACACTGTGAATTACAGCGCATCCTGGGGATGGGGAGAAAGGGGTAGGGGGCAGAGTGGTATGGCTGACCTGGTAGAGGTCGCCGCATCTTCAGCTCAAGCTCCTACCTATCGTCTGCGAAAAACGGCGATCTTGATAGTGTGCAATGCACGTTGCGGAAGCGTTGTGGAAGCTTTACCATATATAAAGTAGTAAACTCGTTAGCATTCTCCACTAATTCACATTCAGGACTAAGTAACTCCACGAGCCAGTCATAGCGCCGCGAACTGGCGCTGCTTTTTAAGAACTTATGACGTGGCGGCATTCAAACGGAGCTTCACAGACCGCCACTAGGTGCCATTTGACATCTGTTGATTCGTTTAAAATTAGGTTTCTTCACTTTTCTAGACTACTGTTTCTGGGCATGCCGGTAATACATACACCACATGTAAACAAGGAAATAGGTGCAAACATTTTGTTTTCGTACCCCCTTGAGAGATCGATCTCATTAAGCGTTCCACGCAAGCGTGACGCCGCCATAAGTGTAGTTAACAGGGGACAGGCGCCAGTGCACGAGACGGCTCGCAGGGGGGGGGGGGGGGGGGGGGGGGGGGGGGGGGTCTTCAGGCTGGAGGGGTGGGTGAGTTGGACGAGGTCAATGTTTAGACGAATCCATCCAAACAAAAGAATGACGAAGGAAACAACCGACGCTCAGCCCTATCCTGCTACTAAAACGAAGTTTAAAATTTTTTTCCCCTTTTTGCGTTTTTCATGTTCATCACCGCCGAGCCTCGTCCTTCCGTGGCTCATTGTTAGAAAATAAAAATATGTCACTATTTTGAAGGAAATTACAATTGCAAGTTTCTACCGAAAGCAAACAGCTTCTTCTCATGCTCCTTTCCTCTTGCTCTTTAAACATCTTGCGCCGCCGCCGTCAAGTTAGTTCTGTTAGAGTGTACTAGAAGGTACGAGTGGGACGAGCTATAGGCTCCGCTCATGCTTTCAGTTGCACCTCAAAATCTGTAAAGCAATCAGGTGGAACCAAGCCACTTTGATCGCAGCGCCTCCTTCGCTGCGATCAAGCAACGACACAGGTCAAGGTCATATTGTATTTTTTATGATTTTGACGTCAGAAGTAACGTCAAAGCACCGCGGCACGACAACGCCACGACGCCATCGTCGATGACGTATACGCGACGCCAGAATGCTGTCGTAAGGCCGTCGTGACATCGCGTCGCGTCGAGGACGACGCCGTTTTGGCGACATCAAGTCGCCGTTGTAACGCGGTCGTGACGTCGCGTTGAGGACGACGCCGTTACGCGACATCAAGTCACCGTTGTGACGCGGTCGCGACATCGCGTCACGTTAAGGACGACACCGTTACGCGACATCAAGTCGCCGTTGTAACGCGGTCGTGACGTCGCGTTGAGGACGACGCCGTTACGCGACATCAAGTCACCGTTGTGACGCGGTCGCGACATCGCGTCACGTTAAGGACGACACCGTTACGCGACATCAAGTCAACATTGTGACGCGGTCGCGACATCGCGTCGCGTTAAGGACGACGCCGTTACGCGACATCAAGTCACCATTGTGACGCGGTCGCGACATCGCGTCGCGTTAAGGACGACACCGTTACGCGACATCAAGTCGCCGTTGTAACGTGGTCATGACGTCGCGCGCCACATTGAGGACGACGTGGACGAGGTCGTCGATGCCAACGTTGACGTCGACAACCCCACGCAACGTCAAACATCGCTATGACGTCCTGT
>JABSTQ010000874.1:0-15538 GCA_013358835.2 Ixodes persulcatus
TTTTTTATAGACCGACACGCTGTTTGCAAACAAGCCCGCGTTTGCCCACACCAGGTGTGGGCACTGCGCGTGCGCAGAAAACGAATTCGCGTGAAGTGAAGCGTCTGTGCATGCGCAGTGCCGTCGACAGCGCCACCGCAGCTGCACGACGTGAGGGCCGCGTGTTGGTCTGTACACGTGCCCTGATGTGGGAACTTACCTTCATTCTTTGCAAAGCCCTTGATTGTGAACGTTGGCGCTGGTTGGGCAGCTAGGCTTATCATATCAGCAGGCCTATCAAGCGAAGGCGATTGACGGAAGCACCGGGAGCGCCGTGCACCCGCAGACCGACGATACGGGGGGTGAATGCAGACAAACTTAACACGGTTAACATACAGGCGAGCTGCTTTTCTCCGATACTCATGTTAAAACCGGAGACTCCGGAACAAAAAAGTAAGGAAAGTAGCGTGCAGGAAACTGAGTCCCTTGATAGTGCGTTGACCTCGCTATCACACGTCAACGGCAACTGTAGTTGCGTATCTGAGAGATTACTGTACAAAAAGAAAATAAATGTGGTTAAATATACTGAAACAAACCCAAAAATACATGTCTGCAAATAATTATTTGCGTATATTAAAACTCTTTTCACTCTGTTCAAAATTCCGACTTCTCTGTTTTGGTTTTGTGTTGTCCGGTAGGTCCCGTTGCAACTGAGCCTTAACGCCCGCTGCCACTGGTCATGACTTACGATTTCTTTCGTTAAACAATTCCGTTTCCTCGCTGCCGACGGGCCTGTGCGTGCTTAGATTACTTTTAGTATTCATAGATTTGACGAAATAGTGGTATCCGAATGAACTTTACGTCCTTTGATCGTACGTCTGTCTGCACGTCAAAGCTTTTTGACGTACAGTCGGAGACAATCGATGTACAATCAGAATCGCCACCAAGAAATCATGAGGGGATATCGCGGCGGCCGACTGCCACCAGGAAACCATCAGAAAGCCGACAAGTGGGGTCTGACTGGAGTTTGAGTGTCGGTCAGAGTTACTTCTTGGCCAGTCAGACATGCTTGGCGTACAGTCAGGCACAGTCAGCGGTCCACTAGAAAACATTGACTGCCAAACAGGGTTACATTGATGGATTTTTCCTTCGGGATCATATGCGCTGCTACTGAGGTACAGCAATATGCACAGTATCGGTAAAAGTGAAGCTGAGATAATATTTCAGTCAACATATTACCAGGTCCTTTTTTTCTTTAGCAGCACGCGACTTCGTACGCAGAAGACTCATGTGTGAAAGGACTAATGGTGTTGCAGCGTCCACAAGCAATGAATGCCCCTCACTTTGGCTTTCATGGATTTTTATGTCGATTGTTTTGCGATTCCGAGTAGCAGAAAGCTGTCTTCAACCAAGCGCTATCCTGTTCTTAGACCACGGGTCTTGCCTTAGCTAAATACTCCTGGTTTGCGAGGGTCGATGAGCTCAGGGACAAGAAAGTGAAAAAACAAATGATTTAGCTAACGGCAAATCAACCTTCCAGAAATGTGCGTCGCTTTCAATATGCAAACCAATAAAATCTGTTGTAACGCATGTAATGCCTCAAACAAAAAAACATTTGTGTATTGGCAGGGATGCATTTGTTTGTGTTCGTACGCGAAGGCGCAACAGAGAGGCATGCAGCCCGTACGATGAATGCCTGTGAGGCCCGTCTAGAGGATGATAATATTAATACAGTGCGATCTAATGTGAGGCAATGATATTGTACAGTGAGGTATCACGAAGGCGGGGTCTAAGTTGATCGCAGGTGTGTGGTAGCTTCGCGACAATGATGAAGAACCTTGGGTCGGTCACTAATGGGCACATTAGTTATTCTTTTTTGCAACACTCAAAAAGTGCCGACCAACGGAGGCATCAATTCTAATTCTGTTGTGTGTTTGTCTAGACAGACGGAAGTCATCCCGGAGAGCGTCTGGTGTCTTCGTTGGAGGTGAAGGCCAGTGCAGTATACCGCTGCTAGTCTGACGTCTTTAACGTGCATCACGCAATAGTGATACATGACCGCACATCGCTACGATGCTTCTCCCGATTTTTTTAAAACCTGTGGCTGTTTGTGTTGAGGGCAATTAGGATAATTACTTTAATGGTAACATGTGATTAATCATTACTTTTGATATGTGAATGTTAAGTTCACAAGAGAAATCATCTTCCCGTAAGTTCGGTACTCACCGCAGTGCTCCTCCTGCGGTAAGGAGAGGGAGCACCACACTGCTTCCACTCCTACTCCTTACCGCAGTGCTCCGGCCCACTCCTTACAATTTTGTTTATAATAACATAACATTATTAATTAGCGAGAATATTTTGAGAACTTCTTTAGGATTTTAGATTATCGTAAAATAAAAGAGCTGTTTTCGTTTGCTAGTTGATTGATGCCGTTGGCAGAACACTGAATGATCCTAAACGCCAAAACGAAAACGAATCCACCTTATTTGGCAAATTGGTCTCGGGAACACGTGCAAAAAAATTTTGAGAACAAATAAAGTATGCACGGCACATTACCGATTCTTCTGGTTTACTGCAGTGGTATGACAAATCTTGTACTTCGTTATATTTCTAACTTGTGCTCGTTTGAACTGCGCTGTTTTTTCACTAATTTGCGTGAGGTGCCTCCGAAATATATTTTACTGCAAATGTAATAAACATTTTAGACAGTCCAAAATTTGCCATAATATTGGAGAGGGATTCTAGTTAATTTATAAAATCATAAACAGTTCTTGATACCCAAGAATAAACTGTACACTTTGATTAACTTTGACACTATCCGTAGTGGCAATATATCAAACACTTTATTCGACTGAGGAATCTGCAGTTTACACGTCATCACCTTGAAAGTTTGGCACAATAATAGCGGTATGTAATAAAATGAAATGATAGCATGGCGAATTGTTTAAAGCGTAACGTTTCGGTGTTATCGTCATATTTGTACATTAAATACATGGGCTTCTATGGGAGCGCTGCCGTAATCAGCTAAGAGATGGCGCAAGTATACCATGGCACACATTTCTGGGCGTGTTGCAGTAATTGTTTTTAGATTTTGTTGGGGACACCTGATATTTTGATCACTATTTCGATAACTTGGAGCTTTTAGTCGCATGATTGACGAAGCTTAATTGGCATATTGATTACTCTTGTGGTAATCTCGAGTTATTAGTTGCGTACTCGACTTTAATGTAGCTGAATTGACATTTTGCTTATTCTTTCTTATTACTTCGGCTTATTAGTGATACAATTCAGATGATTTAAGAGCAATTGCATCTTGTGATTACTTTGTTGATTACTTCGAGCTATTATTGACACATCTGACTTTATTTAGCTTATACCCGTGCCACACGGGCAACCCGAATGCCATTTACAGTGAATGACATTTGAGCGGACGGCCATTCAGCGCACGACACTCCGGGAGTAGCGCATTCCACGCGCGAAGGATTGCGAGCTGATTCGCCGATCACACAAACGTCATTCGTTGTAAATGGCATTCGAGTCGCCCGTGTGGCATGGGTATTAGTTGACATATGGCTTGTAGTTCCAATTACTTCAAACTATTCATAACACAATTTACATGATAAAAGTTCAACAAACATTTTTGATTACTCTCGATTCTTCGAGAAATCATTGACAAAAATTGAACTTGGTAGAAGCGCTTTTTTAAATTTTTATTACGTTTTGGTTTTAAAGGAATTATTGGCAAATACGACTACATAAAAGCTCCGATAAGACTTGGATTTCTCCTCTGATTACTCCGTGATATTATTATTACAATTGACTTTAACAAAATTAACTTTTGTATTTTTCCCGATATATTAGTCACACAACGGAGATTTTATAAGCATTACTGACATCTTGATTACATTGAGTGAGACCTCTTTGACTTTATATAGGTCTAATTGACATAATCCTCACTCTCATTATTGCTTTGAACTTCTATACAGCCAAGGGATTTACTCTCAGCTCAATTACATTATGATCACTCGTTTCACTCTTTCGACTTACAGTTAACCCAATAGAGTTTGATTCAGTCTAATTGACATTATGATTACTCTTGACATTACTTTCAAAAAATTATCGACTAGCTGATTTATTATGAGAACGAGTCGCATTATGATTACTCTTTTGATCACTTCGAGCTACTATTGACCAAATGGACTTGAATTCGCCTAATTTGCATCTTGATGTAGTACTTTGAGCTAATATTCAACCTATTGATTTGTTGTGAGCCCAATTGATGTCATGATTAGTAGTTTGATTACCTCGAGTTACTAATAAAATAACATTATATCAACCTTATTGCCATGTTATCGACTCTTTTGATTGCTTCGAGTTATTATACCACCAACTGATATATTATGAGCTCAATTCACATTAATATTACTTTTGACAAACTTCGAGTTACTATTTTCTCAATGGGCTTTAATTCGGTCTAATTTATATTTTTATCTATTTTCGTTACTTTGAGGCAGTATTCAACGAATTGATTTATTATCAGCTTACTTGACACCCTAAATACTCTTGTGATTACTATGAGTTCCTATGGGCCCAATGTATTTTACTTAGACCTAATCGACAATTTGGGGACTCTCTTCATTTGTGTTTTAATGAAATAATTATTACTATATTGATTACTTGAAGTTACTTTTATAACAGTGAACTTTAATTCGGCCTAATTAACATTGTGATCAATGATTCTTTTGATTCATTTTAGCAAATATTCAACCAATTGATTTATTCTGAGCATAATAGACCCTTCCCGAAAGTCAGTCTACCCACCATGAGCAGAGCCAAACCCGACGCTCTAATGGCGGCACTACACAGCTTCTCCACACCAGAAAATGCGAACGTCTTCGAAAGCATACAGCAGAAAGGGGCAGAGGTGTTGGTCCTTTTACGTCACCCTCGACTCACGAAATCGAGGGTACTTGATTTAGCCGAGCATGATCTCCTATCTCCGCCATTAGAGCGGCAATATTGGGGCTATTGGGACTGCCACAAGGTGACTCTGACTTTTGAAAAGGGTCTATTGACATTATTATAACTCTTGATTATTTTGAGTTACATTAACGAAATTGTCTTTAATTAGTCTTATTTGACAATTAAAGACTCTTTTTATTCGAGTTATTATACCACCAATTGATCTATTATGAGCTCAATTCACATTATTATTGCTCTTTTGATTACATCGCATAACGTTTGACACTACAGAGTTTAATCGGCCTAATTGACATTGAGAACTGTTTTGATTAGTTTGAGCTCATATTCAACCGAAGTGTTTTTATGAGCTCTTCTGGCATTATCGATTGATCGATTGATTGATCCATCAATCAATCGATCTGTCGCGTGACGCATCGATCGAATCAGTCACGTACTAGATATTAAAATACCCAAGCATCACAGGGAATGCATGGAATGTTGGGAAAGGAGCCCCACACATTCGACTTCCCTGAAGAAACGTGCCATTATTTACAGATTTTCTTTAGAAAAGTTACTTTTGCAGACGCCACCACGTGTAACTACTTCTGTAGCATGAATATGCTCCTTGGCGCTTGGGTAGTTTAGAAAAACATCAGTAGACCGTTCCAGAAAAGCGCTTCTGGTCAGTGCCATTGCCCACAAGCTGACCAGAAGCACTTTTCTGGAACGGTCTATAGATGCGTTTCTAAATTACCCAAGCACCAAGAGGATATTAATGTTACAGAAGTAGTTACACGTGGTAGCGTCTGCAACAATAGGTTTTCTAAAAAAAAGACTGTCAGCCTTTTCACTCAGGTAAAGAAAGAAGACCAGAGAAGCTGTCTGTGGTGGAAATGAAGTATTTTAAAGGTGTGATTGGGTAATTGGTTATTTGAACGATTAAAGAATCAGACATATACATACCGATCCGGGGTTGTTATTTATTTCGTAACCACAGTGACTATGGCCTTCTGGTCGCTGTGGTACACCGCCCTAGGGTGTACGCTGACGGCAGGCACATTTTAGGGGCGCAGCTTCTTATGGGCTAGCCCAGTGGCGGATCCAAGGAGGGGGCGACAGGGGCGGACGCCCCCCCCCCCCCAAACGAGGTCGAACCTCTCTCCTCCACCCTTCTCGGAGGGCAATTTGACATGGGTGGACCCTCCGGTGCACAAAAAAAAGGAGAATAGTATCCTTACAAGACTCCCCCCCCCACCAAAAAAAAAAAAAAAAAAAAAACGGAGTTTTTGATCCGCCCTTGGGCTAGCCATGTCCGGCGTCCGGTGCTCGTGCTCGTGAGCGCAGTGCTCACGTTCTCACGAGCACGTGAGCACGTGCTCACGTGCTCGTGTAAGAAAAAAAAAGATAAAAAAAAAATAAAAAAGGATGAAAAAAAAATATGTTTGCGCAGTCGACAGGATTCAAACTTGTGCGGGGAGACCCCAATAGATTTCTAGTTCATCGCCTTAACCACTCGGCCACGACTGTGGGACGAGTAGGGCTCTGAGATGTGGTAGTAACTCAAGAGCTTGGGATGTCATGGATGAAACGTTGCATGTAGCCGCTCAACGTCTATACAGGGGAAGGCGCTGCTGTCAAATGCGTATATAATAACAATAAACTTTGCATGCATTGTCTCAACGTTTATAGACGGGAGGGCGGTGCGGTCAAATGCTCAAATGGGTATATAGCCACGTTCCATACTACACATTATCTTTCTGACATGAATGAAAACGAACGAACGAACGAACGGAACGGAACGGGACGGAACGGAACGAAAACGAAAACGAAAACGAAAACGGAACGGAAACGAAAACGGAACCGGAAACAGAACGGAAACGAAAACGGAAACGAAAACGGAACCGGAAACGAACGGAAACGAAAACGGAACCGGAAACGAACGGAAACGAACGGAAACGAAAACGGAACCGGAAACGAACGGAAACGAAAACGGAACCGGAAACGAAAACGGAACCGGAAACGAAAACGAAACCGGAAACGAAAACGGAACCGGAAACGGAACCGGAAACGAAAACGGAACCGGAAACGATACGAAAACGAAACCAGAACCAGAAACGGAACGAAAACGAAACCAGAACCAGAAACGGAACGAATACGAAACCAGAACCGGAAACGGAACGAAACCAGAACCAGAAACGGAACGAAAACGAAACCAGAACCAGAAACAGAAACAGAAACCAGAAACAGAAAACAGAAACCAGAAACAGAAACAGAAACCAGAAACAGAAAACAGAAACCAGAAACAGAAACAGAAACAGAATCAATAGTGACAGATGGGCCAGTTGGTACATGACTTATTTTCACAAAATGCGCCGCAAGACAAGGACAGAGTAAGTAAGACAACACGAAGCGCTTCGTGTTGTCTTACTTACTCTGTCCTTGTCTTGCGGCGCACTTTGTGAAAACAGAAACAAAAACAGAACCAGAACCAGAAACAGAAACAGAAACAGAACGCTCCGGCCAGCGTCAGCGTTCGTCCCTGGCGTCGGGCGAGCGTGGCCACGGACGCGGGAGCTGGCGCAGGCCGGAGCCCGCTCCGGCCACACTCTCAAGAAAAAAGGGTGTATCATTACACCCTTTGTTCAATATAATACACCCCAAAACTTCGATTCGACGCACAGCACCCTACAGTCGAAAAGACGGCCCGAAATTTTACGAGGGGCTTGATAACCGTGTAATACAATATATTAAAATAGCTAATGCACGTTTTACTGACTACAAAAAAACATAATCGGGGTTTTCTTGGCCCTACTGTAAAAACTCGGAGTTTTCTTGATGTGGTCTTTGATGCGCACTTTAGGTATTTAATAAGTTGTACCACACGGCTATCAAGCCGCTCGTAAAATTTGGGGGCGTCTGTTCGACTATAGGGCTTTGTACGTCGAAATGAAGTTTTGGGGAGTATTATATGGGACAAAGGGTGTAACGATACTCCCTTTTACAACCTTTTTTCTTGAGAGTGCAGCGTCATTGTTCGTCCCTGGCGTCAGGCGAGCGTGGCCATGGACGCGGGAGCTTGCGCAGGCCGGAGCTCGCTTCGGCCAGCGTCCTTATGAAACATTTTTTTCCCCTTCACCTTTCTCATTTTTAGGAAAAATCAAATGAACCTCTAAATAACTTTCGTGCCTTCATAAGTAACCTCGGTAGTTCACTATGTTATTGTCCGTTATGAACACCTCTTTCAACAGTGACCTTACTACGTCACGGTATAATGAAGCGGTGCTACCTAACCTGTCTGGAAACAAATTGGGGTGTGTGTATTTTTATACAGCCTAGAACATAGTCTGCCTCAACGGGCGATTTGTCTCCCAGCTGTAGGTGAGCAATTTAGCCAGTGCAATACAACTGGTAGCCCGGGGTCTTTGACGTGCATCACGCAATAGTGATACACGAGCAGTGGTTGGGATTGATACACGAGCAGGGGTGGAGATACACGGGCAGCGGTGGGGATTGAACCCAGGATCCCTGTGTTATACAGCGCGAGCTTTCGCTCCACGTGCTCCGAGCTGGTGTGCTCTAGCCCACTCGGCCACCGATTCTTTTTTTTTTCTTTATTGTACATGGCCACTGATCCCTCTTTATCTGTCTGGACTAAAGCCCTTCGATGTGTTTGCGTTTGTCTTGCAAGTGGCGTCAAATGCGCCAGTGCACGAGGCCCATGTCTCGAGCGGCCCTTGGAAGCAGTTGTCTGCGCAGTACCGAAATGAGCGGCCCTTGGAAGCGAATGGCAGCGGAGTACCCGCTCCTGGCACGGGTTTTGCGCGTTTCCACAACAATGGTTGGCGGTACTTGTAAGCGTGAATTTTATCAAATGAATTTAGTCTGCACTTGCCGGCAGCACCTTCAACCTATGAAACTTACGAGGATAACTCGAGTGCAACATGGCTTTGTGTATTTGAGTGGTTCTTTTTCGCTGACTGGCAGACAGACGGAAAGTGTCCTTTTTTGCCTTACCCGTTGCCAATCGCGTCAGCTGCTGTACATTGGGTGCGCGATTGTGGATGTGTAGTAGAGCCGCGCCACTTGCTTGGACAGAACTCCTTGGTGCAGTTCACGGGTGGGAAACGGGGGAAGATCATGGCGGAACAGCGCAGCACTGAGCTAGATTTCAGACGCCATGTTCTTCTATATATAGTGCCACTAAATAAGCTACGTTTGAGAGTAACGCCACTTGGCCATATTGGCTTAAAATCATGGTTGCCAGTTATCTGAAGATTTATCTGAGATCACAGGAAACGCTTTTCCGTCCTTCACAATTGTTTAAACAGTTCGCGACAAAGCAAAGCAATACTATATGAGCTTCCTAACACCGAATCTAATGCTGAGGAAGTTGCACTTTTGAATCATGATGATCGGCAGTTGCGTCTACTCTGCACAAGCACCAAAATGTCGGCGCCTACAACTATGTTGGGGAACAGAGTGCCGATACTCTAAGCGCAGCTGATTTAGTGGCTCTAGTTCTTCCCAGAAGTGGCGCGTGGCACGTGTCTCAAGCATATCCACAAAATTGATTGGCGCCACTTTTTTCAGGATAGATAGGCTTTTATTCCACACAACCATGTAGCGGGTTTGCAAACCAGCATTCAGACGAAGAGCAGGCCGATATAGGACATAGGAAGTGCAAAACTGCCACTTTATTTCATTTTTTTTTGTCTAGCTTTAAATTAAACTCTAAAATATATATATATTTTTTTTTTTGCAAAACAACCTTTGCGTGTTGAATGTGGCGGTCCAAACGGCCGCAACGCCGCACCTTGTGCTTTTGATAATTTCGAATGTGGACGGAACTTCGATTTCATTCGGAAATCAGAGCTTATTCTACGTTTTGTAAGCCACTGTAATCTACGTATGTACTGGCTCGTATCTTGCGCCGCCTGTTGGCCGCTTCCTACAGCGGCGGACGCAGAGCGAAGAAGTTCTAGCTCGAGATCGGCGGCGAACAGCCTGTGGCCCGAGCCCACCTCGAGTGCCCGACCTGCATGCGCAGCTGCGAACATGCAACTCGTTTGTTCCGGAAGAATTCTGGGCCATCTATGAGGAAAAGGGTACAAATAAATAGCGGTGGAATCCCCCTTAATGCATGAGAGCTTGTGCCACCGAGATCTCCCCCACAGCAAGCATCGTGCTTGTAGCCTTTCCTGCGGTACACCATAAGGTGAAATAGTTTAGATTATGCTTCAAAATAAACAAAACAGGATAGCATGCGCACAAAAAAACATGCACAAAAACATGTGGAATGCGCCACATCGGTAGTCTAAAATACCAACGACATGTAGGCGATCGCACGTGTGTGGCATGATAGCCCCACGTGCAAAATTCCTGTGCGCGCTTCAACCAGCATTGTTCCATGTCTTAACCCTATATGTTGAGGGTCTACAAATGACGGCATGATTACGTTACACACGCTCGCGTGCCCACTTTCTGTCTCTAAATTACAAACAGACTGCTCCGCCGTCACGGTGAGGATCCGGCCACCTGATCTGGGGATTCGCGTCATGGGCTTCTGATGAAACTGGCCATTTTAAGGTGGGGCAAAAAGGGGGGGAGGAGGGTGTCAGTCGTGGGCATTTGACACGGGGCTTCTGTCATCGGGTGCTTTCGTGCACCACCCGATCGTACATAGGGCATCAACATTCCGTAAAACGGTCTCCTTTGTGGAACTTGCAAGTCCACTGTAATATGTGTTCGTGTGATCCTTTGCTGGATAAAACACAAATTCCGAAAATCCGGGCAAGTAGGAACCGAAACCAGAGGGGAAAACTTTTCAGGCGTTCAAAATCAGTGTAAAGGATGATGACGGTTGCATCAGTGCGTCGTCACTCCTTTTTATCAAGTTAGGAATTCAGGGTCATTTGGGGTTAGGTATAATAAAGTGTGTGTATATGTTCGTTTTTTCCAAATAAAATTCAGTTGCTTGTAATCAGGGTTCGGCAGAAATACTCCAATGTATTTGGAAATAAAAATACTGGGATACGTTAAAATAGTTGCTAAAATATTGATACTGAAATATATCTGTAAAAGTGTATGGCGATACGTATCGGAAATACATTTTAAATGGGGGGGAAAAGTATTCGAAAATACAAATACAGGAATGCATTTTAGGGGGGGCAGAAATACAAATACAGAAATACTGATACTGCAATACAGTTTTCAAACTTCTTTGAGACGCCAAATAAGATGAAGCTTGAAGTTGGAAGTGGAAGTTTTTGATCCCGAAATTACTTTCCCGTAGGCTTGCACTTCGCCTTGAATGTAGTGATTTTGGACGACAAAAAGTCTTCAATGGGCTCGAAGAAACGTTTCATCAAGGACTGACCAAGGTCCCTTCCCTGACATCCTGTCTCTCTGACGAGGGATGCGAAAGTACTTCGACCTCTAAATAAATTCCATATCATCCTAAATCCCATCAAAGCGTCACCATGCCCCTGTCCAATAAGGACGCCCCGGTAAACATTTATCACATGACGTCACGGTGGAATGAACTAGTATTTTTTATCTGTAGGGGTGGTCTTGAATATGAAACTTTACCACGCTGCTGTATGAAAGGACAATAGGTAGTTTTCGTAGATCGTTTTGGCCTTTCCGGAACGCTATCCGCTACCCGCTACGAGACCCGCTAGCAGAGGAAAAGCGGAGACTCAAAAAAAGTGTTTTCGTAGACCGTTTTCTGCAAGCTACGGTTGGATGGAAGGATGAATCCGGCTGAGGCCTTTAAATCGGGCGGTAGCTTACGCCACCTAGCCATTTTGTTTTTCCATTTAAGCTTAGAATATTTAAATGTGAAAACTATATTCACTCCACACTGAAAAAAAAAAGTGAGGCTATAAAACCCCCTTGCCATCAGTTAATAAGAAAATACCTAGTTTTCTTTCGCTTTCTGCCATCATTCACTTAATCTTTGCTTGGTAATCTCTACCGTCTTGAAATCCACTTTTCCTTCGCTGTCTCTAAAACCCAATGACTTTATTAAATCTATGTTGTCTTCGGCAAGCATAGGGTGAAACCCTTTACAATAAAGATCAAGTGCTCAGCCGTCTCGTGCTCCTCTCCACAAGCAGCGCACACTGTAACCAGTTCCTGGTACTTCGCTCTGTGTGTTCTGGTTCGCAAAACACCTGTCCTTGCCTCAAACAACAATGAGCTTCCCCTAGAATTGTTATAAATGCTTTCTTTGCTAATAACTGTTTTGTTTAATCTATAGCTTTCCAGAGCCGTCTTTGCCTGCATTCCCTCTAGCCACCGATCTCTTTCTGTAGCCTTAACTTTCTTCTTAACTGAGATCTGCTCTTCGTAACTCACCTATAGCCTAAAAACTTTTCCTCTTAATTTCCTAGTGCGCTGTCTTCACTTTGTGTCTATACTTGTCATGTATAAATAGCTCAAAATATTTCGTGCCCATTGCTCCCCATTCATTTGCCTCAACTGATCCTCAAATTCTACTGCGATCATGAAAGCGCCACTAGCGGTCGTAAAAAGCACTATATAAAACATTAAACGCATACTATTACTCAACCACGTTTTTGTTTTATCAGAGTGCCTCTTTTCAAACACAACACGTGGTTAATTTACGATTATGAATCTTAATCTTTTTTCTGGATAAATTCTTCGTAGCACATCTTGCCAGCTTGATGTAATCGCGCTTTGCTTAAAGCCAGATGCAGTTCGGCCAAGCCATTCCTCTCTTTGTCATCTCACGATCTTTTATGTTCGTGGACGCGTTCTCCGCCAATACCCGAAGATGCAGCGGCTCAGCGTTCTTGAGGACCAACTTTTATTGTCATGTTTAAGTTGGAGGGAAATAGAGGATGTGTATTTGATATTTTCGGAACCGCCAAAGCGGTGTTATGTTATTTCACTGATGTGCACCACTGGTATGGTGTAGTTTTGAAATTTGTATTCTATAAACGTGGAAACACTATTGTTATTTTTTTTTTTTAAGGCGCTACTGACTGTTGATCAGCAAAGAATTTGGTCTTTAGTAATTAGACTTTATTTATTTGGCTCTGGAGAGCCGCGGCACCGCGGAAAGGCACCAGCTCGTACCATGGAGACCCGCGGTGCCCCATCTAGTGAACATAATAATGTCATGAGTATATACATGCATAATGACGACGACATAAATCGTTGGTATTGGGGAGGACGGCAGTCCGATTCTCAGAAGCCCAGATTTCGTGGAGGCGGGCTGGGTGGTTGAGAAGCGAGCTGGGGGATCTGGCACGCCGTTCGATCGGTGCATGGAGGAGCCTCCGGAACATTATGGCGATGTTGCTCACTGGAGTCCACCGCGGTCGAAGCATCAGGCTCCAAGGAGCTAGCCGTCAAAGTAGAAGCTGCAGCCTCCGAGGCACCAGGGCTCAGATTGAGGCACCGCCGTCGCCCGGTCTGTCATCCTCTCAACGTCGTCGTCGTTGTATTCTTTATTTATACGCATCCATATGTATAAATAAAATAAGATAGATAAAAAGACACACAATCGAACGACCAGCGTATCTCGAGATCCGCTATTTCGTAAGGCGCCTCCGCAACCACGTCCGCAACTCCGCAAGGTCTGCGCTAGATTGGCGCATGCGCAGTAGTTGCGGAGGCGTAGCGGATAACGTAGCGGAGGCGTAGCGTAGACGCCAGAACGATCTACGAAAACTCCCTAATACGTACTTTCATTGTAGGTTACTGTAGTACTGTAAGACAGCGCGCTGGCCAACTAGTCTGTAGGGTGATGAGGTGCCGTTGACCTAAAGGCCGGTTCGCCGGGACATCGCTGGGTGCGTGAGGTCCGACTCACCGGGCTGTGGGTTTCAGGAAACGGCCGGTCATTTCGGAGCGGCGATTCCTCCGACGACATCAGATCCCGCGGGACGAGGCCAACAACACGTTCGTTCGGGTCGCGATCTCAGCGTGTCCTCGAGCAATCGGCCGGATTGCTCGCCTTTTATTGATTTTTACAAGAATGGCAACTGCTACCCAATCAGTGATCTCGCGTGAGGAAATGTGACGCATCTTTCTCTTTTAGACATTACTACATTCTTCCTCTTTTATATTAAATGGCGATAAACATGTCTACAAATAACCAGTGCATTAATTTATTATACGTCCCTTCATTTAAATTAATGAACCAACCATCACTGAAAATAGACTAGTCAAACTATTCCTAAAAAAACTTAAGATGTAAATTTAGGCACTTAAAATTGCTGCGATAAAACAGACATCGTATGTTTTGTAACCAATAACTAGACTAAGCAAAAACTAGTGAGCGCTTGGCTCTAAACGCCTTTACGAGGCACGTTAGTACACTTTCTCGTTAAATAATCACTTTGACTCGCGTTATGCACGTTACTACAAGTTACTCTGGGACTTCCGTTATGCACTGCAATAATGTCTTAAAACTAGCGTTATGCACTTGAACAAACCGAGAGGAAAAAATATATTACATCTGTGGTTCTTGTCGAATTTCGTTAATGATGTCCATAGACGTATTACTGTTAATGACACTTCGATGCAGCTCGGAAGTAGTTGTAAGTAAACGTGCAATGAGTCATTTTGCGGGCAGGGGTTCAGTTGGGTCTTATCAGTTCTCGTTTAGGTAAAGCACTGCCTTTCCAGACTCCGGTTGGAAAGGGAGGAGGTCTGTGTGTTTGTTTTGGTGTGTTTGCTTTTTTGTTCAAGGTCGTAAGCTTTCCTTTTGGGATTGAGGTCACCGTTTACGGTTGAGGTGAAGACCAGTGTGGGTAGGATTGTATAGATAACAAAGGTTGACCTTGTGACGTCGGTGGTGGCGGTTGGGTTGTGGGTATATAAGAAATTGAGGAAATAAACGCAGTAGCTGAGTTTGAGACGTTCGTTTCCCCTGTCTTTCTTCTTCGACCAAGTTTCCCTACTTTTACCACAGTCTCGGGTTTTCTACATCATGATCAACATCCACCAGCTCGCCTGCGCACTCACTGTTTTTTCATTGATAATTCCGGAAGCAGGCTTATTTCCCTTTTCCTATGGATCCACAAGTTACCCGCAACCAACTAAGTTACTTTTTCAAGCCTTCACTGTGCTGGACAACCTGGGACGCCGTCTAGCCGAGCTGGAAGCAGAAGTCGCCTTCTTCGGCATTTGCTTGAGGAAACGCTACGTCGATCCGGTCCGGTTCAAGCATCTTTCAACAACGGGGTTTGGTTGGAGCGCCAAAAAGAAGATAATCAAGGTCTACAGAGAAGGAACAAGCACAAGAATAGAAGAGCTCCGCAGGGCCTGTGATCGTATCTGGACACTCCTCAGAGGCAAGGATTACAGGCACCACCAGGACTATCTACGCTGGAACTCCGGAAAAAAGGAACTCTTCGAGCGGCTGTGGTATGTGAAGCGACGAATTGTATTAGACAGTTTTAAGAGTACCAGAGAAGGGAGGAGTGAAAGTACACTAAGTTCGGGGCACGCGATGGACAGATCTAAATGTAGCATTGTTAATCCTTGCAATGGGGGCATTTCAGACAAAGCAAAGCAGATGTTAAGCAAAGGCCCAAAGTTTTGCTTGAATGTTAAACCTTCG
>JABSTQ010000875.1:0-18601 GCA_013358835.2 Ixodes persulcatus
CTTTTTTCTTTTTTTTATTCTGCTCTTCGTACAAGCGATCGTAGAAAACGAAGTTTCAGTTCCACTAGCTCTTTATCCCTGCACCGTTGGTTAGTTTGCGTGCTGTAAAATTTGAGGACGAAGAGTCAGTGGATCGACGTGATGGAGGTCAATGATGAAAGCGTTGCGAGTACAAGCCAGTGTACGAGTGCATGCCGTCAGTCCGATGATACAGGGCTATACCTTGCGCAAAACAAGCTATCAAGTTTTTGAAAAAAAAAAAAAAAAACATTTAGAACGCTCGCAGAAATTAGGATTGCTAGCATACGACACGCCCGATCGCATTGCTGAAGGTTGAGACACCGAGGTCGTTGAATCATCGGATACTCTCCAGGCTGAAGATGCCTGCCGTCTAAAGAATACGAACTGGTGAGTGTACCAAGTACAAGTAAACGTCGAGCACAAAGTACGTATTTTGTCTAGAACATGAGTAGAACTTGTTTACTAGGTGCTCATGCGGCCGATGTATGTCTCTCAGAAATGCATGCAGTGTGATCTCTTCTTCAGTTGCTGAAATACCGGGATAGTCCCTCACACAGCACCTTCTAGGCATTGTAGTTGATCACGTCAAATCACTGACTCCGCTTTTCTGCCTTTACAGCAACATTAAGCGATGAAAAGCAAATAAAAGAAACCTTGTCTGCTTGAATCGCTCGTGGAGGTGCGGAGAATAACAAAAATATTTAAAAAATATTACACGCGCTCGCGGTAAGCACGAGGAGGGATACAACTCACGGGACTTCCGACGATGCCTCCCTTCTGACCGCCCCGACACCTTGCGGTACACTGTTACGTCACAGTGCACGGCGGGAACTTTGAATTGGGCCTCGTATTTCTATTTTTTATAAAAAAAACTACGCAACTCTATAGTGAAACAATTTTTTTGCAATGTCCTGATATGCCAATTCAACGCCTAGCATGAAAAAAAAAATTTTTTGGCGTGTCAGAAGCTGGCGCGGAGCAAGAGAAAAGGAGGCGCCGTGCAACACCCCCAGATAACAAAGCCTTAAGGTACGTTTACACCTGAGAAGAAATCCGCTGCCGCGGGAACGGATTCGCTCCCGGCGGCGGCGGCGACGAGCGGATTGTGTTTACATCTATTTCCTTCCAGCGGCGGCGGTGGCGCCGGCTGCGGCAGCTCTTCTCGCAACATCCCGTCAAATATGACGAGAAGGCGCGAGAGTTCCCACCTCGGCTGTCTCTCCGCGGGCGCTGCTGCTCCCGGAAGTCGTGACGTAGGCAGCGTCGCGCTGCGCAAGAACGTCACTTCCGGTTAGCGAAACGCCTCATTCGGAGGCAGAAATAGGTCCTGGACCTAGACGGCTCGCCGCCGCGTTTTCCGCCCAGCGTTTCGCCCCAGCGGCGAAAGCTGGGCGGATTCGCTAGCGGATTCGCAAGTGTAAACGTACCATTAGTGCTGAATGAGGCCGCGTCATCAGAGAGGGCCAACGCTGGACACAGATTGGAAAAGAATGCCGCGTCACCGCTCGGCTTCGAGTCAAGTTTGAACTTTGAGCCGAACGTTGATGTAATCACCGGTTGTTCAATTTGGGCGCATCGTTGGTCTTCTCTAATGATGTCATATCATTCAGCACTACGGCTTTTTTTTTTTATCTAGGAGGTGTTGCGTTGCGGCGCGGTGGAATGCAGGCGCTGTGACGTCACTGTCTCTGTTAAAACATTTATTATTCTGTACTGTTTATACACGTGCTAATTGTATTGCAGTAATTAAGCTCAAATAATTTCTACTCCCAGTGATAGATGATTTTTTTTTAATGCCAAAGGTGTTATTCAATGCGTCGAAATTGAAATGATAAAAACCTACTGTATCCGAACTCAATGCATCAAATGGAAATAAGAAACAGTAAATGTTTTCCGGGTTATTCTTTCCCGTCAACGCTTACTTTTGTCAACATGGTCCTACACACATTTTTAACATGTTCTTTTTCGACCATTGCGAGTGTGTCTGTCTTCACTAGAAAATTAAGATCCACAGCAACCCCTTTCGGATGGACACAGCAATTTGAAAATAATTACAATATTTTATGTTTCAACTTTCGGCGAGCAATTTTTCTTACAACATTTTGCCACCAAAGGGACAGGCAGAACGGCGCATGCGCGTCCGTTCTCCTGCAAGAACGACGGTCGCTTCTCGCAATACTTGGATAGAAAATTGCGTACCATTTCGATTCCCACGATTACTAGCAACTTACACGCTTCCCCATGCCCCGTTGTTCGACAGCACCATAAGTTGCGGAGTGAATTTTACGACAGCGTGAAATGCGGGACCTTTTGAAGATGTGGGATTTTCTCGCGAGACGCGGGACCCGAGCCCTCATTGCGGGACAGTCCCGCGAGTTGCGGGACGGGTGGTCACCCTAGCTGCACCCCCCTGAGCGCTGCACCCGGGGCGGTCCATGACCCCAACCCTTGTGACATCACTGTGCGCGCGTGCACAGTTGCCGCTCTGCCGTCGCAGATTTTTGTTTGCTCTGGATTTCAGTAGTAGCGGTGCGTGGGCTGTGATGTGTGTGTGTGTGTGTAATTAAAACAATGGATGCGGTTCCCTCCACGAGTGATACGGTCCTTCCACAAGTGGTATGGATGTTTTTTTGTTTTTTTTTTGCACGAGTGTTATGGATGACCGTATCCAAGAACGTCGACCAGAGAGTACAAAAAAGAGGTGAAAAATATTACAGGAAGATCCATCGGTGGATTCTTAGGGAATTCGTTAGCATGAGCCTTGGGAAACGCTAACACTGGCCCCCTTTGGGAGACGCTAACACTGAGCCCGTAACGAGGCCAAAAAAGGCAGCAAAAATAGAGGAAGCAAAAAAAGAAAAAGGGAGAGAAAAAATAGCGAATGAAAAAAGTGAAGGGGTCAGCGTTAGCGTTTTCCAAAGGGAGACGTGTGTGGCGTTTCCAAAGGGTCATGTTAACACATTCCCTAAGAATCCACCGATGGATCTTCCTGTAATATTTTTTTTCGTGTAAAAGTTGGTATAAAGTATTTAACATTTAAAAAAAAATGTGCCAACACGTCCACTCGTTCTTATGTATTAACAAAAAGAGTAGACGTTTTGAGATCGTAGCCTCCGAGAGCTGCTAATGCAGTTGTGCTTCCGAGGCAGGTTTCATTGCGCCAGAAACAAACAAAATAGACTGCATGAAGTGAGCGGCGAAAGTGCCGCCTCCTAGCAGTTGAAAACGGAGGTAGACTACCTTGGCGGCAAAATCAAGATGTAGGGACAACAAAAATATATAGCAACGACGGAAAATCGTCTGAACGCCTGCAGCTTTGGGAAGTACATGAGTGCGTAAAGGAATTTCAATATAGATATACACATTGCTACGAATAGAAAACATGTTCAAGTGTTGTTTTATACTAGCTTTTTAAAATTTTATGAGTGTTGTGACTGATTTTCTTTTTCTATGTTATCTATTCGTTCCGTAGTCAGGGCTTTGATGGAATTTTGTTTTTCCGCCACTGCTCATGACACAGCTCCTTGTCTTTGCTTAAAATGTTGCAAGCAGTGCAGTGAAGAAGAGCGCTGCCGAGATTTTTTCGTGCGATAGCACTTTATTCTTTGTGTTTTTTTCTTTGTGTGTGTGTTTCTACCACACCTGCTACAGCCTCGATGATGCAAGCAATATTAGAAAATAATAAAAACAAATGATGTACAATACCTCATATGGCAAGGAACCCGCGTTTTGCCGCTGTTTTATGTCGTTCTTTTTGATATTCCTGTTTGTTCTTTTAGTGCGTGTCGCGGCGCCGTGTTTTTGTTCTCTTTTGTTTCTACGCGCACTTATTTTTCCATTGATAGCAGCGGGCCGCGGGCCGGGAGTCACTGGAAAGACCACGGCACGGCGGCCGCCCGGGGTTTGGAGACTTCTGCTTTAGAGCATCTCGCCATTCAACCGTACTTAGTTAGGACCATAGTAACTTTCTTTTACGTATAAACGGCGTTCTTTTTTTTTTTCTTCTGGCTCGCCACATAATTGCCAAAATGCGCGACTTGAGCCACAGATGCCACGTACGAACCGAAGGTACCAGCAGTGAAGCCTCAATGTGGCACTTGTTTGGCAATTCAGGCCCAAAGTTGCCACGCGAATACACAGACAACTACGAGCGAAGCCTAACACCGCGGCACTCGATGTATGGGGCCTGCAACGCGTCTTCAACTGGTGTGCTTGCCGCATCAAAAACAAAAGGGGGTGCCTTGATTTCTGTTTGATGACGTCATAAAAGTGTGATGCGGAAGCGACGGAAGCGATGACGTCATAAAAGTGTGGCGTTGCGGAAGCGACGGTGGATGCTGCGACAGACAGTAGTTTGCAGGTAGTTTTGCCGCATAATGTCACTCTCCAGCGTCACAGTTCGTGGAAGCTTAGGTACGCCAGGAGTGGGGGACGCCACGACGACACTCAGATTTCGCTCGTGCCTTTCGCCAGCACTTCTACGACCATCCGCCAGGATCGCGACAGTCGGCAGCGCGACACTCCCGGCGTTTCTGACGTCATTTGCTGCCACTTCGGGACCGCTTTGAATGCGTGGGCGGAATGAGACACTAAACTGCGCAGTCGTAGACGCGTGTTCCGTTTCACCGTACTTGTTGTTTGCCGATTTAGGCCCAAAGGTGTCAGATGACGGCCGAACTACCTGCAATTAAGCGATAACTTTTGTCCTTTGGCGAATCAGGGCCAAGATACCGAGACTCTGGGCAAAGAAGGTCAACTTTGGCTCTATATCTTGGCTTCTTCGGGCTTTTCAAAATCTCTAAATTCCTTAAAAGAAAAAAAGAAGAAGAAAATTTTGGCTTAGAGAAAACTGTGCTACCTGGGTGATGTCTTTACTGTTACTAACTCCCCCCCCCCCCCTTCCCCCCTCTCGTTTTACTCTTCCTTTCTTTTCGGTGCCCTAAAACAAAATTAGAAATCAAGAGAGAAAAATGTCCAGGAGCAAGCAGCAGCAGCAATTCCGTGGCGTTCCGGAAAAACCCTAGGAAGCCCGCGAAGTGCCTTTCGCCGGCAATCCCGCTGGCTCCGAGAAAGTCCGAGAAGCCCCTCAAGTCGACTTCCTCCCGTCGAATCGAGAATCACGCCAAGACGACGTCGTTCAAGGGGGAGGGCCACTGGCAGAAATGTAGCCCCCCCTCCCCTGTCCGCAAAGCCAGGCCGGTCTCGCGAGTCAGCTTCGTTCGGCGGACGCGTCTAGTGCTGGTCCCGCAACGAAACAACCCGTGAAATCAATAGGGTCCCGTGTCTTAGGTGTATAACCGATAAATCCCGATAAGTGACCGCCGAATCGTTTTTTTTTTCTTGTAAAAATCGGGATAAACCGAGAAGTTTACAGCGATAGCCGTTAATATGGAGTCAGCTTTAGGTGTACCGTTCCGATACCTCCGGTGTCGAGACCCGGCACTCCGGATGTGGGGAGTGCAAGTTCGTCTGCTTCTTGTGCAGGGGTTGCACTGACGTCAGAACGCCGAGCTCTGATTGGCTCTGATAGTGGGTAGACCTCAATGCTAGCTGCTTTGAGGTCTACCCACTATCCTTCCAATCGGAAAAAAATCAGAGCTCGGCGTCGTTCTGACGTCACCGCCACTCCTGCTCAAGGAGCAGACGAACTTGCGCCGCGCATTGATGAGGTTTCGGGGCAGATCCCGCGTGCCTTTTGTGCAGGCATACAGTCCGCGACACTGTTAGCGTGAACAAGCCACTGCCGGTCATTTTCTCTTTTTTTTCTTTCAGTATTGAAGGATTGTCACTAAAACTAGGTGGAAAGGGCTTTTTTTACCCATAAGTACATATAAGTGGCAAATTGGTTGTTGTTGTGTACAGTTTTGTTGTACAGTTTACCTATAAGTAGTAAATTTGAAGGCCCGCCAGTACCCTTTCAAAGAGAAACGCCAATAAAAGTGCGGAAGTCGTGTTCGTGCTGAGCGGTGTACACACTCGCCCTCACACCCGCACGAAGGTACTCACTGGACGTCATATTTGAGCGAGCTGTCCACAGCGCAAGCTTGTCTGCTTGAAACGACAAAGGCGACGATAAATGCAGGCTGTGAAAGCAATGTCTGAACTCTTTGTCAGCATGCGTTCAGCTATAGGCCGGCACAATGTTTACAGAAAAGTCAGCGTTTGCCCACAACAGGTCTGGGCACTGCACGTGCGCGAAAGGAACCTTCTGCGCATGCGCAGGAGCGACAACAGCGCCACCGCACCGGTGTGACGTCACACCCACGTGTTGGTTTATAGCAGCTAGTGAATACTAGAGCCAGTAAATAGCCTCCATATCAAAATAACGACACTTCACCCATTAATATAGATGGGTGGATGAACGCTAATGGTTCTACACTGTATAACACGCAGTAGCTCGTGCACCGACCCGTCTTGGGGCTTAAATCATTGTTTCCAGTGATCCGAGTCTTTATCTAAAATCATGGGAAACGGTTTTCCGTCTCCCGAAAAATTTAAAACGGTCCCCGACAAAGCAAAACATTCTCGCCCGAGCTTCTTGGCGGCTCCGTATTTGAATTTAAGCTAGCCACATTTGCGAATCGTAACGTTCGCCGATGTCATCCGTTCTGCACTAATATCCAAGATGGCGGTGCCCACGCATAAATCAGGAAACAGGTTGCCAATGCCTTAAGCGTATCACACTTAAGTGACTCTACGCTAAGCTACGGGCACTAGTAAATACCACGCAGCGCCTGGCCAAAACACCCGTCGAAGCTAGTAGCCCTAGGCTACTAGCTTCGACGACGTGTAACTAGGAAGCTAGTTTGCGTGTGCGGGCACGTCACGAAATGACGTGCCCGCACACGCAAACGCAGACCCGAAAGCACGACACACAACGTCATACTAAAAAAGAAAAAAAAAAATTGAGAAAGGGAAAAGGAAGGGACAAACACAACCCTTCCCCTGTCTCGGTTTATTTTTAAGTAAGAACGTTCACCGCCACAACTCTTATTTCAGACATATCGTCTCACGGGTAGGCACAAACACACCCACACACGTAGGCTCACAGATCCGCAAACGAACAGAGACACGCGTTGGTTGTAACTTGTAGGTCGCTCATTTCTGCCGCCCTTATTGTTTCTCTCTCCAACTCTCTTCTTTTTAACGTCCAGAAGGAGAGACGGAAAGAGAGAGAGAGTGAAAGATGATGAGGAGGAGGAGGTGTGCTGCGATGTTCCCACCAAACGTTCGCGCTCTTCTCCTTTCCACTCGACCGAAACCGGAACCGGAAATTGAAACGAGGAAGGAAGCCGGCGCGAGTGAGCAGACGGCGCCCACCAGCCAATCCTAACCTCGACGTGACGACAAGCTGGGGGACGGAGACAGGCGACAAGTCGGTGCTCCCACTGCATCATCATCGTAACATGGCGCCTTGTCTCGGGGGAACGACGAGGATCGCTGTGCTTTCGCCTTAAGGAGTTGGCCGTCACGTGATGCGGATTAAGTTGTCAGTGAAGAGAGCATCTATAAACCGTTTTCCTGTTACGGTTGCCATGTTGACAATATGACGTAATTGGGTTGGGCGACCAAAACCAAAGTAAATGGTTTAAGCATCGCTACAATAAAAAAGGGAAGTCAAGAAAAAAGTCAAACTATTGGCACAAACCCCTTGATGTAGCACCTTCCAATGGGCAAATAAGGGGATTTGCTATTTTTATCCAAACTCAGCTATACGTCAGAATTCAACATGGCGGCCACCACGTGACTAGATTGCCTCGTTCGTGAACCTCCAGCGAAAGGGGGTATTAAAATGAGCTGTTGGGCTAGTTGGTTTTGCAGTGTACTGTGTGTACGTCGGACAAACAGGCCGCTGTGTCAACGTGCGATTACGAGAGCATGCCTTGACTCTTCAGTCATCTCCATCAGGGCATCTCGCCATCCATGTCAGAGACTGTGCCTGCACCCCTGTGTTTAGTCAAACGAGAGTCCTCATGCGCAATCCCAGCAAGAGGGCAAGAGAGATATATGAGGCAAAAACTATCATGACTCATTGATTGATTGATTGAAACGTTTTTTATTAGCAGAAAATGAAATAACCGCCGTGCCGCTTGAAGTGTATTCATCTGGAACGGTGGCTTAGGGAGGGAAGATAGGACCAAAGAGGACAGAGAGAAAGGTTAAGGAAGGAAAGATAATTATATGTACAGGGGAAGGTTCGCTGTGCGCACAAAGGCAAGCAGCGAGTCGAGAATGTGTTTCCGGTGGTTGGGGGGCTTTGTGGAGTGTGGGCATGTCCATTCCGCGTAACTTGTGGGGCGATAGCTCGCCGGGATTAGATTGAGGTGTGTAGCCCTGTGCATGGAGTGCTTGGGACAGTCCCATATAATGTGAGGGCACTTCGCCGGCACTTTGCACTGGGGGCAGAGTGGGCTAGGGCCAACATCATCTTCGGAAATAGGGCGGTGAAATCTGGCCCTCCACACTGGTGTCAGTGCCGTTTGTGTATGAAGCTTACGGAGGCAGATCCTCTCCCATCTAGTGTATCCAGACGGGAGGGGACATTCCTCCTGAGGAAGGAGAGCAGCAAGTCGCGCCTTTCTGGCGAGACGAGCGGCCTCCCTGCGCTCCAATGGGTCCATGGGAACTTGGGCTGGGTTGGGATCGGAGGGGCGGACACAGCCTTGTGAGGGTTCAAAGGTAAGTAATAAATCCCTCGCGGCTGTGTTCGCCTTCTCGTTACCCGGAATGTCGGCGTGGCCGGCTATCCACGTTATTGTTATGTGGGCCCCATTGGAGCGGAATAATTTACATACGAATCGGAGCTCCCGGACGGTTCCATTGCGGCTGGTCAGACAGGTGCACTCTCTCACTGCCTCCTGTGAGTCTGTGAATATGTGCATACGCCTACCGTGGTGATGTGAGTGTGACTGAATGGCCCACAGAATTGCTTGGAGCTCTGCAGTTTTGGAACTTGGTGTGTACGGTGCAATTTTGCTGCATGTTTGCCGGGTGGTGTGTGAGTAATAGGCAACAGTGGTTTCTCCGTCATCCGCTCGGGCAGCATCAGTGTAAATTAGTAAATTTTGTTTGTCCGCTTCCAGTATGGTAAGGGCTTTGATGTGCCGAGTTGCAGCCGCCCGCTTTCGATTGACAGGACTCGGGCCGTGTGACTGTGGGAGTGGTTTTAGGTTTACAATTAGCGTGTCCTCCCACGGAGGGTTAGGAGGGGCGTTGCTGGGGACCTGGAATACGGGATCTCCCAGCTGACTCAGTATAAGCCTGGGTTCCTTGAAGACGGAGTTTCTGACTGATGAGCATTTCAGCGGCAATCTCTCTAATGGAGTTGAGCTGTGCTGCCGAGTGGAGTTGGGCCACGGGGGTGATTTTGGGCAAGCCAGTGATGACCCGCATGGCTGCGTGATTAAGAGTTTCAAGTGTACGCTCCTGCGTACGAGTCAATTGGAGATAGTTGTACCCGTACACAGCCTTAGAAATAAGGAGTGAACGAATCAACTGACGCAGAAGCTTTTCCTGAGCACCCCAGGTTTTGCCTGTGGTACGACGGATAATGTATAGGCCGTGCTTCCAATGGGCTTTAATGGAGCGCACCCAGCTCTGGGCCCCTCCATTTTGATCAATGGTGAGGCCCAGGATGGTGAGGCTGGGTTGCTGTTCGAGTGTAATTCCGTGAAGATAAAGCTTGAATAGGTCGCTGTAGTTTTTACGTCGCCCTTGGCGACGGGATACGATCATGTAATTAGTTTTAGTGGGGGACAGGGCCATGCCGTTGTCCTAGAGGAACTGTGAGGTCAAGTCCAGGGCATGTTGAAGTGTATTCTGTTGTGTAGCTAGTGGGGCGCCGGCCGTCCAGAAAGTGATATCGTCCGCGTATATTGTAAAACCGAGGCCTTCCACTTCGTCAAGTGGGAAGGCAAGCTCGGCCATAGAAATATTAAAGAGGGTGGGCGAGAGAACTGCCCCTTGAGGCACTCCCGTTGCATTGTGTGTGATGGGCCCTGAGGTGGTGCCTACCATGACTTGAAATTGGCGGTCTTTTAAGAATGACTTCACGAAATTTAGAATGCGACCGGTGAAGCCGAGGCGTTCAGCGGCGCGGATTTTGGTGTGATGAGGAATTGTGTCGAATGCTTTCTGCACGTCGGCCGCAACGATCATGCGGGGACCGGAAGTAAGGGGTGCGATAATGTCGTGATGTATGAGCGCGAGACTATCTTGCGTGGAGAGGTTAGGTCGGAATCCGGTTTGCATAGGATGCAATTTGTTGTGAGTCTCTAAAATCCACGTGATTCGAGTGAGGACCATGCGTTCCATCACCTTACAAAGGTTAGATCTTAATGAGATGGGACGCAGGTTTTTGATGATTGTAAGCGACTTGCCCGGTTTGGGGATTGGTATGACGGTCGAGAGCTTCCAATCGTTGGGGAGCAGCCCTGTTTGCCACACGTCATTAAACCAGTTCAGCAGATCCTGCATATCAACCTCCGGGGGATTCCGTAAAGCATTGATAGTTATGCGGTCTGGGCCAGGGGCGGTATTGCACTTGGCCGTGTTCAGTGCAAACACCAGTTCCCCCATAGTGAAGAGGGAGTCTTCGGGAAGATGCACATTTTCTGTTTGGATCTGGTAGCAGTCAGAAGGCGATGGAGTAGAAGGTTGAGGGAAGAATGTTTCTGCTGCCAGTGTTGCCAACTCGTCCTCGGAAATGTGCAGATGCAGGGTCAAGTTGCTGCCCGTGTTCTTGTTCTTAGTTTTCCCGGCCATGCCCTTGTAGGTTCGCCAGACCTTCTTGAGCCCTGTCCTTTCGTTGAATGAATTGCAGTGTATCTGCCACGTGGATCTGTCGAGCTCCAGGGTGTATCGTTTGGTTTTGGCGGTAGCGAGGTTGAGTTTAATTTTGAAGCGTTGGCTTCGCTTGTTCTTACGGTATTGTTGGAGTGCCTGGAGTCGGCTCGCCCACAGGTTTAGGAGATGAAGGTCCAGATATGGGGAGTCTTCCTTGACCTGATATGTAGATTGAGCCTTACGCATGGCTTCTTGGATGCGCAAGGTAAGGTCAGTGTTGTCAACAGTAGAGAGTGCTTCACGGAAAGTGTCCCATTTAATGAAACGTATTTCCTTGCGTGGGCTGCAGCCAATGTAGAGCGTGGTGCAGAGGGGGACGTGATCACTTCCCATAGTGTCCGTATTGACGCTCCACCTGGTTCTGAGGCCCGGGGATGCCCATGTCAGATCCGGTGACGTGTCATCCTGTTGTGCTGAAGCGCCAAAACGAGTTGGGGTGTTGGCGTCATTGAGAAGTTCGAGATTGTGCTTCTTGCAGAGTGATGCTATGAGGCGCCCCCTACGAAGGGTTTTCTTGTAGCCCCATTGGTTATGGGGTGCGTTGAAGTCACCCGTGAGGATGGCCGATTCTTTTGTGTTATTCATTATTTCATTAATCCAGGCACAGCCACCGGAATCTGACTGATTGGGGCGGAGATACACATTGTAGATGCGGAGAGTCTTATTTCCTTGCCGAATTCTGACACCAACAATTTCTCTTTCCTCATTGTTGAGACAGGAGGTGTCTATTTGGGACTGGGGAATGTTTTTTTTACCAGGGTGAGGACCATGCCAGGAGTGTTTAGAGAGCCACCGCGTTCATTGCTGGATCGTGGAATGGAGGGGGCGGAGAGGGTGAAGTATCCAGGAATCGTGGGCGTTGTCCCTACTGTCTCTTGCAGGAGTATAACAACGGGCGCATCGTCTTTCATACGCTCTATACGCAGTTTTAATTCGGCTGCCTTGGTGCGGAAACCTCGGCAGTTCCACTGAAAGATCCAGGGAGGGCGTTGTTTCTGTTTCTTTGGGGAACTTGCACTGGATAGAGGAAGAGGATTATCTATTGAATCGGTTGATGATGTTGGCTAACATGCTCTTAATCTCGTGAATGGCACTTTCCATGGCATCGTGCTTCGCCTCTAGGCGTGTCATTCGGGCTTCGTTGAACTTCATTCAATCGACGTCTCAAGGGAAGTTCCCGGGGGAAACCGTCGTATGCTTCATGGATGATGGGGACTCCTCTTGGGTGCGTCCAAAGACCATCGGTGGCGTACCTGTGGCAAACCTGAAAGGTGTACTCCATGCGTTTTCTGGGAGGGAAGGCCATGATTCCTCCGTTTTATTTGCATTCCCTGGGGAGCGTGGGTTCGGAGGAAGCCTCCTGGTTGATTTCCTTCTAGGTGGAATCTGTCGCTTTGGGCAATCATTACTTGTAGCGATGTGTGGGCCACCGCAGTTGTTACACTTAGGCTCGAGTTCACAGTCATCGATGTCCCCATGTGTGTGTCCACATTTGTCACACTTCTTGGTGGTGCTGGGGCACACGTCCGACTTATGCCCGAGCTTGTGGCATGTAAAACATACCAAAGGCCGGGGCCTGTACTCTGCCACACTGAGCACTTCGCAAAGAAAACGGACTTTCTTCGGGATAACTTTTCCTTCAAAGGTGACGAGAATTGTCTTTCTGGTTTTACCAATGGGCCTGGCTGCGATTATATTATGGGTGTGGCAGTCTAGCCCTTCCATGAGCGATTCCGGTGTCTCATTCACGTCGTTTCCATGGAGATAGATCACCCCTCGTACTTCATTGCTTGAAATTGCCATATAGGGTGTGACCTCGTAGCTTTTTTGGCCCTTTTCAATTTGGCCGATGCTCAATAGTTTGCTCGTGATTAGTGGGTTTTTGGTAGTTATGGCTATTGTGTTAGACTTTTCGTTCATGTGAACCGAGTAGCCATCTTTGTTTCGAATTCCTGTCTTCTCTATCGCTGAATATATGTCTCTTCCTGTAAAGGTATGTACGCTCCGCTCGCATGTTGGTTTGAGCACAATGGTTTGAGTTGGGGGTTTCCCTTTGGCTGGCTTACTTGGTTGAGATTGATCCATCTTGATATCGTGACCTTAGTTCGGATATTTCACTCCTTGCCATGCTCCTTCATTACTCTCGGAGGTTGGTGTTGTCGTATGCAGTGGCCTAACCGGGGTTGTGCCGCTCTCTGTCAGCATCTCATCTCCCGGTAGGTCATGTTGGGAACGTTGCAATGTTTGCATCAGTATGTCATTTTCTTCTTTCTTTTCCATGTACGCTTCGAAAGCGCTCTTGTTTTTGAGGAAGGCCTCGATCTCTGTCTTGTTCGTGAGGTATTATTCTATCCCCTGCCGGTTGTTCTTGAATGCCAGGTATAGCTGGGCTTCATGCTGTGGGACTATCGTGAAGGTGGTGGTAGCCTGTCCCGCTATTATTGGGTGGGTGGAGTTTCCCGGACCACTGCTTCCAGTCGGGTAAGGGCTCGTTGTTGTCATGGCGCGGTTCTTCGATCCTACTCGTAGAGTGCCTGCTGGGGTCTTCAGAACGGTCCCCGAAAAAGCTTGGGGATCCCTATCTGGGCCGGCTTGGGGACCGGGTGTTCCATTTTCCGCGTCCTCCAGGCTGCTGAGGTTCGGGACGAACCCCGCTGACGCGGGCAAGAATCTTTCGCTTGGGCTTGTTAGGCCTAAAGATCCGAGGCGAGAAAAACACGTCTGCACTCATCAGAGGCAGAAGAGGAAGTCTATCATGACTCAGTCAGTCAGTCAGTCAGTAAAACGTTTATTATTTGGCCGAAAAAAAGAGAGAGGAAGGATAGAATGCAGCGGTGGCCGGACGCCTGGCTGCTAGGCCGTGAGGGAAGTTAGATATGCGCTTGCAGTCCCGCCTCGAACACGAAGTCGAGGAGGATCCGCAGCACACGCTTACGTGCACCCTCTGTTCCTGGAGGGTGCGTCCAGCTTTCGAGCTGGATGATGTCGAGTGGCCGGTGGCGGGATCGTACTGCTGCCAGGTCCGGGCAGGACCTGGGGTGCTATGTTGCGCTTTTTGGACTCCCAGGAGACTTGGAAGAGGGAAGTGACGTCAACGACTAGAGAAACGCAGATTGGATGTTGACAGAAGAAAACAAAATCAACATCCAATCTGCATTTGCTGCGTTGTTGACGTCACTTCCCTCTCCCTAGTCTCCTGGGAGTCCGAAAAGCGCAACATAGCCCCCCTGTCCCGAACCTGACCAGGCAAGGTGGGCGAAGGTAGCCCGGGCTCCGAGTTTGCAGCGCTGGCACAAGCCCGAGGACTTGTTTTGGCTCCATGTTGCAATTCGTGCAGGATCGACCGTTGTGTCCGTTCTGATGCGCAGGAGAAGGACTCCCGCTCGACGACCCAACCCCGACGGAAGAGGGTCCGGGTCCTCGGGCAGAAGTTCTTCGAGCCGAATGCGACATTCGTTTCTGATGAGAGTGCAGTGCTCGTCCGGGTCCAGTTCCGCGTGATCGTTGAGGGCGGTGGACTGGCGGTTGTAGGTTCGGAGGCAAGGCGCGCGATCACGCTGCGCCGCGTATCCGTGTTCTGATTGATGTGAGGGACTAGTCTCCTCGCCCGAGAGGAAGAGTGCGGCACGGGCGATTCGATGAGCCTCTTCATTTCCAGGAATCCCGGCGTGGCCAGGTACCCATTCGATCTTGACGTGAACTCCCTGGCCACGAAGTTGCGAAGCGAGGTTTTTAATTTTTTGCACTAGCTTGGAAGGGCTGGCTCTAGCCTTGCATTCTTTGATTGCTTCCTGACTCACGGGACCAAGTAGAGTTCCTGTATAGGCTCCCTACGGGAGCCAGAGTTGCGCGTTTGATTCCACATGCCGCGTGCCGCCCTCGCCGCTATTCGCCGAGATCCGATCACGTGAGGAGCCGTATCAAGTGTCGTGCAGCAAAGTAGACGTTGCACGCGCCCCGGCGTACGTTCCCAGGCTTTTGAGCCCGCCGCGCGCCTCGAACGCGCGGCGCTGCTATTCGCCGAATTCAGTCACGTGAGGAGCTGGATCCACATGCCATGCGTGAACGCGCAACTCTGGCTCCCGTAGGGAGCCTATACAGGAACTCTAGGACCAAGTGCATAAGTGCGCCCTCTGTCGCACTGTCTCACAAAGAGCAGCAATATCTAGACAATTTTTCTTAAATCTAGCGGGTAACTGAACATTTTTTTCAATCATTTTTTCTTCTTTTTTCTTCTCTTTTTTCTTCTTTTTAGAGGGGTAATTTAAGTCGATCATCTGTGTAGATCGAAGTGTCTTCTTCTTTTTTCTGAGTTTCATCGCATTTGTCACTTCGTTCGCCTCTTTCACGATACATAGAGTAAATACCTAGTTGTGAGTAGCGTTCTTTCCTCTCTCTGTCTCCTTCCTGTGTTGTCTTTGCGCTACATTGTAATTATGAAAGGGGGTACCCTCCCTCAAACCCTTTAGTGCGTCTGCCGTCGTTTGAAGCGCCATCTAAATTTTCGTTTCAAAACTGTGTGTTCGAAGGAGTACGGTGAGAGGCCATCAAGACACTGTGCTTCGAAACAAATCCTAGCCCCCAGCGGTAAAAATGGGAAATAATAATCGCAAACGCAGGTTCTCATTGAAAAGAAGGGCTGCGCATAAAGCAAGATGTTCGCTTTTTACATCACTCTTGGCATCGGTGTTGCTCTTGGAGCTTCGTGACTATGCGTTTCTGATTTTTTTTTTTGCACTACGATATGCGCGAAAGTTTCTATAAAAAGAAAAAAAAAGTTAGTGTCACAAAAAAGCGCAGCACCCCTAATGTGCCATGCCGTCAGCATAAACAAACATGGCGGCGCGTCGAACGACGGAAGGCGAGCCCTGGGGAGAGAGACTCGTGCAAGCGGCGTCTATGGGCAGCTCCGACCTAATCTATTGGCGGCGTGCGCGAACTATACTCTGTTTCATACTTAGCGTGCAACGCTGTCAAAGCTACTGGCGCGAGCGCTTGGCTTCATCTATGATTTTGTTTGCGCGAGAACGCGTGCAAATGATCAACGAGATCAAGCCCTATGCTCGCGCCAAAAGCTTTGACAGCGTTGCACACTAAGTATGAAACGGAGTATAAAAGGGCCGTTTCTCTAGCTATCATCATCATCATCATCGTCGTTCGTGACGTCACGGGTAGGACAGACCGGGACAGGCCGCGCAGATCTTGGATCCCTCGGCTCGTCAGCTCGGTTCGTGTGCTGTTCGGGCTACGCGCGGCAAAGCCTGTTTCACGCGTCGTGCTTATTTGGCGAAGTGATATTTGTATGTAGTAGGACCTTTTACCAAAGCTTGAAACCGTAGCACGCGTGGTCGTGCTAACAAACACTCTTGGCGCTGATGTGCCGAAGCCCTGGGATGGTGTTGTGCTGTTCTCTACCACAGCGCCCGCAATGAACGAAACAGACCCAAGTAGTATATAGCACATATGACGACACTTTTGTCAGAGCCTGTGAACAAAATCAACACCGTTTCCCGATATAGCAAGTAGTACGGCTTTCTATGGTCACTGGCAGAATGAAAAAGGCAGAGCGTGTTTTTCGAATGCCCGACCTCTGGCACGTGCTAGTTGCCTTCCGCCATGCAACTGGTTCCGTGTGGTTGCTCGAGATCGACGAGACGGGTGCCCCAAGCGTTAGCGAAGGTCGAAAGCTCGCGTGGGATGCAAGATAGCTGCACGCCTCCCTCCCTACAGTCGCAGCCACACCGCTCGTGCCCACACTAGAGCGACAAACAGAAATGACAGACAACACCGACGAGCCTCAAACTCGTTCAGCATGCACGCCAAGGTATATCTTGGGCATGCTTTGCAATTATTCGTGCCTCACGTATATACTTATCGAGCACCGGGAAACCGCAAGCCTGCCAAAGGCATGCCATCGCGGGCATGATGCACGCGTCAAGGGGTGTATATACGTCGCCGGTGTCGGTTGTTTCCGTTTGTCGCTCTAGTGGGACTAGGCGTCACGCGAAAGACGCGTTGTTGGCCGCAGACGTGATGACGGAATTGTTAGCGGACATCGCGTCACGCATGTTAGAAACCCTGTTCGCTTCATACATATGTATGCTTCGTGCATTTCTGCAGGCTGTCTTTTGGATGATGTATGAGCACTATAGAACCACGGCTTACCGGCCACGTTCTCTCTGTGAGTACTATTAAGAACCCAGTAGCCCTCCGTTGTACTTTTTCGTTCACAAACACGTACTTTGTTGGCTAAATGGTAACGTTCACGCATAAAAAAAAAGAAACGCGTTTGCGATGGAGGTGAGTTTTATATGTCTGCTAACAGCTTTCGTTGTTCGTTGGTGTGTGGACGAAGATTGTCTTTGTGACAAAAACAAAGTCTGATTTGGAAGACAGTGTTAAGGACGACACTATACGGAACGGGGATAGCGCCCAGCGCTGTCCGACCGATCTACACATATCGAATACGTTTCGCACGAAGGTGCAAACATAGGACTGCCGAAACTGCCAGTGACGGGATGACTGGTTCAGTTGGTGTTTGAATTTTCTAGAAAAAACGCGCCGCCCGTTAACTATAGAGATTTCGGCCGTCAGCCAGGCATCGTAGATTCGTCGTGTGAAGGGGGGTTTGACCGCAAAAGCGTGGATCAACCGACAGGCAAACGTATTGCTGCCTTGTCCTCGGACGAGACGCTCTTTCAGCCTCGAGGGGGCGCCCTCCCCTGCTAGGGCTATTTCATTGAGCGCTGCATGAGGAAGCAGTTTTTCAGCCGCCACCATGAATAGCATTCCCACCACCTAAAACACCCTTCACGTGTTCCTTATAAATTTGACTGATCGCAATGGGAAACGATGTGGCACATTGGCAAACCGTTTTTCTTTGGAAACTTTTTTTTTTTTTATCCGGGGAAACAAAACAAGAAAGGTCACATGGGCCGGGGGTAAGGGGAAGATGAAGAGTGGAAAACAATAAAAAACATTCCAATTTTGATAATATTAACAATAAAAAAAACCCTGAACATTTAGGGTGGTGTAGGCAGAATGAGCACCCAAGCTTTGGCAAACCGTAGGCTGGCTCGTCCAACATGACAATGGCCCCTCCCACACCTCGCTGAGTGTTCAGCAGTCGTGGCCAACTTTCTGGGACGTTCGGTGGAATAAAACGTTTTCGAGAAATGTAAAGATTATAATTGATTCGCGTTCTATGATACCCAGGCAATTGCGGTCCTGGGGAACATTACCATCTTTTGTCAAGAAAAACTGAAATTGACAATTTTGTGAATGTAGCTTCTAAAATTCATTAATAAAAATGTAGAGCCGTGTAATAAAGCTATACGCGTCCAAAAGTTTATTTACTTCTTATTGATATTCTTATGAATGTCATCTAAAATATTTCATGCATACATAGCAATGTGTGGTGTTGTTCAGAGGAAATTCTAATTTTAACGCACGCACCCAGCCATTGATGTCCAAGAAAGTTTGGGATGTTTTGCCCAAAAGCGAAATGACCCATCCTCCCCCTCCCCTCCCTATACTCACCGAACCTCAATTCGTGTCACCTTTTTTTTTCTTCCTTTCTCCGATTGAATAAAAAACGTTTTTAAAGAAAAACGATTTGCCGATCTGAAAGAGGTGAAACCAAACCGGCAGAAGCACTAGAAGTCCACAAAATCGACGAGTTTAAAGGCTGTTTTGAGCATTAAAAAAAAAAAAAAAAACACAACCTCTTGACAAA
>JABSTQ010000876.1:0-29591 GCA_013358835.2 Ixodes persulcatus
CTTTTTCGCCTAACCAATACGGTTTTATTGCCGGGCCGCAGCACTCAATCCTTACTTGAGGACATGTCTGATATCTTGCATACCTCGTTCGACAATAATCAATTTACATGTGCCCTTTTCTCGACGTATCCAAAGCATTTGATTCCATCAGTCACCAAATACTCTTGAACAAACTTTACAACTACGGTTTCGAGGTCCTTTTTTTTCGCTGCTTCAAAACTTTTTGACAGACAGATCGCAGCAGGTAATGGTTTGCAATGAAAAAAGTGCTAAGGTATCGCTCAAGTCAGGTGTACCACAAGGGTCAGTTTTTGTCCCCCCTGTTGTTTAATCTCTACGTCAATGATCTCGCTAGATTAACATCAAGATGCTCAGTTTTCCAATACGCAGATGACACATGTTGTTATCCACTCATGTCAGCTGCGTAGTGCAATAAACACTCTACAAATAAATTCTACGAAAGTCATGGACTGGTTTGAAGCCAATCAAATCAGTGTGAATGTACAAAAAACAAAGCTTATTTGCTTCCGCAATCCACTTAAACGACAATGCATAGACATCCCATTTGTATTACATTCCTCGTCTTGTGTATCTTGCACTGTACACCCATTCCATACCACAATACAGTCAAATACTTGGGACTTTTTTTTGATAGCGATCTCTCCTGGAACACACACCTTGACTATCTGGCTAAAAGACTACGAGGTGTATCTTGTCTGTTATACCATACAAAAACGTTCCTCCCAACCTCCGTCAGAAAGACAGTCGTGAATGCTCTTGCATACGGAGTTCTTCGCTATGGAATTACTATCTTTGCCAATTGCTCAACACTTTGGAGAACGAAAATTGACGCCATTCTAAGAAGCATCGCGAAAAACGTTGCATATAATCCGAATCTAAACCAGGATGATGATATATTCCTCTTATGTGGGCTTGCCGCGTTTTCTACCCCTGTTCATAGATGTGTCATCTTAAGACATTATTGGACCATGAATTAAAATACCTCGAACTGTCCAGCGCTTTATAAGAAACATTGAACAATTTATAATTCCTCGCGTATACACCAAATATGGAAAAAGTGTTCGGTCGTATTAGTTCCTCACATATTTAACAAATTACCAGATTTTCTTGATCAAATCGACTCTCAACGTGTCTTAAAAAAAACGCATAAAACCATTGGGCTAGTAGCAGCACTTTGAATTATACACGACTGTATCTCACTAGAACCGAGAGGAGGCTGGCTATTGTTATCATGTAAGTGACTGTTCGAGCACCGGCCTATATGTCCGCACGATTGTTTAAGGGTATATATAGGTATTTAAGTGTATATTTAGGTGTAGATCCAGGCATGTACGTCTATATGCGTCGTAGTGCACTTGATTGTTGTATATAAGCCCAAGTACTCTTTAGTTGTGTGGTGTAACCCGTGAGACAACTTTAAATTGTGTATAGCTGTCTTGTACTCGGGCCTGAGAACAATCAGTCTCATCACTACGGGGTCTAGTCGCACAAGCCGACCCTGGCTTCGACTGACCCGCCTCTTACGTCTGATGAAAGAAGAAGCAGAATAATAATAATAATAATAATAATAATAATAATAATTTTTATTTTTTGCATGTATCATACTGGTAAAAATACGGGTCTGTCAAGCCAATTGGATGACTTGTGGGACAGCACCCTTCACTTAATGAGTACAAAATGTCCCCCTGATTTGTAGTAACCGACTCAGGCAACTGTTACACGCTATGACAGTGACGATGATGATTAAAGAAAGAAGAGAAGAAAAAATCACGTTTGTTAGCGTTCACGCAAAAACACACACAGGGTCACGCACACACACAGACACGCAATGTCATGATGTTTTGCTGAGATCTTGAATAAAATTATTATTATTATTATTATTATTATTATTATTATTATTATTGTCTACAGCCACTACCAACTCAACCGCGATAAAAGAGCTCCGCGAGGAAACCACATCGCTAAGAACCGTGGTAACAGAACAGTCTCAGACCATCGAGCACCTGAAAGAAGAGCTGAACGATAATGACCAGTACAGTCGTCTCGCAAACCTTGAGATACATGGACTCCCTCATGCCCAAGTGAAAAACTTGTGCTCCGTTGTGGGCGAGTTGGTTTGCAAGCTGGGCCTCGACAACTTTCAGCCAAGGGACATACTGGCGGTGCATCGTCTGCCCTCTCGGCGCGACGGCCCTCCAGTTATCTTGGTTAGATTGGCTTCAGTGTCGCTAAGAGAACAGTGGCTCGCCACACGAGGTAAGCTGAGGACTCTGGCGGCAGAAGGTTCGTTGCCCAGACTCTTCCTCAACGAAAACCTAACGCGAAAGAACAGGGAACTCTTTTGGATGGTACGGGAGAAAGCAAGAAGCAAGCAGTACCAATTCACTTGGGTGAAAAATGGGAAGCTATTTGCAAAAAAGACAGGAGCCTCGTCACTGGTTCGCATCCACCGGTTGGCCGACCTGGAATTGATTGTTTAACTCCTTTGTCGCTAAACGGCTTAAAATAACAGTGGATAACAATCGCGTCGAATAATGGAAGTACAGTTTCGTCAATGTTCGGATTTTTCTTCATTTCAACGTTTCTCGGAGCCAGCTAGTGATAGTACTCTCGGCTTCTTACATGTAAATATTAGGAGTATTCGTAAATATTGGGACCAATTTATAATAACTGTAAACAATATGTCAACACTGTTTGACGTTTTTGTGCTAACAGAGATCAATGTTAAAGACGATTTCTGTGGTGAATTCCGGATACCGGGGTATAAATCATTTTTTCTTACACGGCCGATTGGACGAGGAGGAGGAATTGCGATATTTGTTAAGGACTTGTGGTGTACTGAAATACTTGATGTAGAGTTTTGCCATTGCGAGTCTTTGTCTATGAGGCTATGGAATGATAAGTGGTCCTTGATTTTATTAGCTTTTTACAGACCTCCATCAGTTAATCCTTTAAGATTTTTAGAAGAACTAAAGAACATACTTGGCAATTTTCAGTCTGTCGACATCTGTTTAGTAGGTGATTTCAACATTGATACGCTTCAACCCGCCAAGTCTATTGTATGTGACTATCTCAACCTTTTAGCGCATTTTGGTCTGGAGGAACTGATTTTAGCTCCAACTCGAGAAGAACTTTTGGATAATCATCTTGTGGCCTCGTGTCTAGATCATATAAGCATACGCGCTCCGAATGTTGTTGCAAAATCGGCCGTAATAGAGCAAAAATTAGCCGACCATTACTTTGTGGCGTGTCAACTTGCATCCCAGCTCACGATGAAATCAACAATAATGATAACAAAAACATTGGAAATAACTGATAGAATTCGATTTGATAATTTGGTTAAAACCTATGATTGGAATAGTTTACTTTCTATTCAAGACTTTGATGAAGTGTACTGTAGGTTTAGAGATATATTTGACTACTTCAAGGATAAATCTAAAAAGGTTATCACTCTGAGGCAGCGTCGAACCGAACAAGAATGGTTAACAAGTGATATTTTGTCAGCTATCCGCTATAAAGATGTTCTTTGGGCTAGATGTCGGCGATCTCCAACCAATACCAACTTGAAAAAAGAATTCCGTAGTATGCGAAATCGTGTAACCGCGCTTATTCGATCAGCAAAAAGAAAGTACTTTCGAGATAAATTTTTTAAAGCAAGGTCAAATATTTCAGTGACTTGGAGTTTGATAAATCAATTACGAGGCACGGGTGTAAAGAGATCTATCGATGCCTCCCTAGAGAAAGTGTTCGGTAACAATACGACAAAACTAGTAGAGGATTTCAATAAGTTCTTCGCTACATTTTCTGGAGTAGCTCGTGAAGATACTATGTTCACAGCAAATTTTCTTGATTCAAATGTTTCCTCGGCATTCCTTCCTGAAATGTCTGAACTTGATCTACGCACTTCGCTTTTTAGTTTCAAAACTAACAAGGCGCCAGGTATCGATGGCATCAGTGCAAATGATCTGCGTCGAAATTATGATTCTATAAAACGTGTGCTCCTTCACATGTTAAATGGTTTCATTTCCTCCGGGATGATCCCGGTTGATTTGAAAAGTGCCCTAGTGAAGCCAGTATTTAAGGGGGGAGAGCATAAAAAGCTTGACAATTATCGACCAATTTCCATTTTGCCTTGTATTGTCCAAATCTTAGAAAAACATATTTTTCATACAATGACGGCCTTTCTTGATCGCTTTAATATTCTGTCGCCCAGTCAATATGGGTTTGTCAACGGACGTGGGACACAACCACTTTTAGAAGATTTTGCAGATGAATTGCATCTAGCCTTCGAGAGGCATCAGGTTGCTTGTGCGCTTTTTATTGATGTAGCAAAGGCGTTCGATACAGTGAGTCACAAGATTTTATTAACGAAATTGCAAAACATTGGATTCCGCGGCCCATTCCTTTCTCTTCTCCAGAACTTTTTAACTGAGAGGACACAGCTAGTTTCTGTAGGTAATAGTCGAAGCTCCCGAGTTACCTTAAAAGCTGGGGTTCCCCAAGGTTCTATTTTGTCACCTCTTCTTTTTAACATTTTGTAAACGATATGTCCAACTCAGTTTCAACATGTAAATTGTTCCAATATGCGGATGACACAGTGTTGCTTTCAAAACATCTTGATTATCCCGTAGCAATCGCTTTACTTCAAGAGGACACTTGTCAACTACATGACTGGTTTAAGACAAATTGTCTTACGATAAATGCATCTAAAACTCAGCTTGTCTGCTTTCGTAATCCTCTTAAGATATTAACGCCCAATCATCCTATATATATGCATACATCTCTTTGTATATCTTGTAACTGTTGTCCTATATCTTATGTAGATCAAGTTAAATATTTAGGAATTCAATTTGAAAGTGATTTGTCGTGGGATTCCCATCTGTCAAAACTTTGTAAACGACTGAGAAATGTATCTTGTTTACTGTATAATACCAGATCTTTAATACCTTATTCAACGAAAAAGACAATAGCTCACGCCTTGGCATACAGCGTTTTGCGTTACGGAATAACTATTTTTGGTCACAGCCCAGGACGATGGGGTCAAAAAATTAACTCAGTCTTAAAAGGAATATTTAAAAGCATTGTTTATGGTTCCATGTCGCAAACTGAAGAAGAGATCATAGCAGTCTTGGGCTTGCCATTGTTCCACTCTTTATTGGTTCAAACCGTTGTATTGAAACACTTCTGGTGTGATAATTTCAAAGTACCCCATGTCGTATCTAGATCGCTTCGACACACTGAGCGCTATGAAATTCCTTTTGTTGTGACAAAATACGGAAAAAGAATTCGACATTTTTATGTTCCCTATATATTTAATAGCTTACCCGACGATGTTTACACTGTGGACTCACTAAAAAAACTGAAGCAAGTGCTCCGATGTAAAAGTGCAACTTTTTGACTGTGCTGTGTATGTGCATCTGTTTGTGTGACCATCATCGTTTACATTGTGATGTATGTTGAGCTTGGAAGTTTACGTGTGTGGGGACGCTTTTTTATCACAAAACTGTAGGGTCTTGTCCAACAAGCCTATTGTCTGGCTTTGACAGACCCGCCTCACTATCAAGTGAACTACATGCGTAAATAAACATTATTATTATTATTATTATTATTATTATTATTATTATTATTATTATTATTATTATTATTATTATTATTATTATTATTATTATTATTATTATTATTATTATTATTATTATTATTATTATTATTATTATTATTATTATTGTATATAAAGTTGTATATAAGCCCAAGTACTCTTTTAGTTGTGTGTGTAACCCGTGAAACAACTTTAAATTGTGTATAGCTGTCTTGTACTCGGGCCTGAGAACAATCAGTCTCATCACTACGGGGTCTAGTCGCACAAGCCGACCCTGGCTTCGACTGACCCGCCTCTTACGTCCTGATGAAAGAAGAAGCAGAATAAAATTATTATTATTATTATTATTATTATTATTATTATTATTATTATTATTATTATTATTATTATTATTAATGACCTTTTGGAAACGGGCTATATTCCTGATGAATTAAAAAGCGCTTTAGTAGTGCCTCTGTTTAAAGGTGGTGCGCCAAACCAAGTCTCCTCGTACCGACCAATATCAATATTGTCATCCATTTCCCAGATATTAGAGAAGCATATTTTGTTGCAATGTCCAGTTTCCTTGAAAAACACGCAATATTCACACCAAATCAATACGGATTTATATCTGGTCGAGGTACTACTAACCTACTTGAACATTTTTCGGATATACTACACTCAACTTTTGACAAAAATATGTACGCATGTGCTCTTTTCATCGATGTTGCTAAGGCTTTTGACTCTGTGAATCACAAGCTTCTGTTGGACAAGTTGTATAGGATCGGCTTTCGTGGTCCCTTTCATGCCATTTTGGAGAATTACTTGTCTAATCGCTCTCAGATTGTGTCAATAGATAATTTCCATAGCTCTCAAGTTTCTTTAACATCTGGTGTCCCGCAGGGTTCAATTCTTTCTCCTTTATTTTTTAACATCTATGTGAACGATATGTCATCCGTTACGACGAACTGTGTGATACTACAATATGCAGATGACACAGTTTTATTGTCTCAACATATTTCATATCACCATGCAATTAACATGCTGCAAGTAGATGCCAATAAGGTAATGGACTGGTTCCAGGCAAACAAACTTCGAGTAAATACTACCAAAACAAAGCTTATTTGTTTCCGCAACCCTTTAAAAAGCGTGAGTTTAACCGCCCCACTCTTTCTTCATAACTCATGCTGCTCATGTTCTACCTGTGAGCCTGTTCATTATGTTAACACGATTAAGTACCTGGGCATTCACTTCGATTGCGACCTATCGTGGAACACCCACATGTCATACCTATGTCAACGGCTGAGAACAGTCGCTTGTATGATGTACCATATTAAGGCATTTTTGCCGCTAACTATAAGAAAATGTATAATGCATGCTCTTACCTACAGTGTCCTGAGATATGGCATCACTATTTTTTTTAATTGCCCCCTTCTATGGCAGTCAAGAATTGATAGAATTCTACGAAATACTCTAAAGAGCATTGCATACAACACAGAATGTTCAAAAAATGTCAACCTTTTCTCGTTCTTGGAATTGCCTACGTTTCACTCCCTGTTCCTTCAGACTGTAATACGAAGACATTTTTGGGACAGTGAGTTTATTATACCATCCTTACCATCTCGTGACCTAAGAAATTATCTTCGTTTCCAAATTCCACATGTAAGGACCCATTATGGTGAAAGTTTGCGTATATTCTATGTGCCTAATGTCTTCAATAGCATCCCTGAGTCGGTTTTGGCAATTACTTCCAACAAAACTTTGATGAAAAGCTTGAGAAAGATGTATTCTGCCGTATCGTTGCAATGATATAAAGCACGCGGAATTGGTATCAAATTTTGACCCCATACTTCTTGGCCAGCGCGCTTCCAATACAACCCTAATCTCAGATATGCACCGGCACCTTGTACTTTGTTATCTTTTATGTCGGCAATCAATACCAAAAATAGACGTCTGACACAGGCCTGCACCCATCAAGGTCATAGACAATAGTTTCCATGTGCTCATGGTTGTTTTTTCTTTCACTTTACTTCGGTACTTTGGTGTGTGTGTGCGATGCCACCTTAACAGCGACACAGTTACAATCTACGGTATGTGCAAGCTTTCGTGTCCATGAGTGTCAGTGATCCCTCGTCGTTTGATCACTTCGAGCTACAATTCTTCAGACAACGGGGGCAACGCATCGTGTGCATAGTGCTCAGCCTACAACATGTGATGGTTTGGATTCATGAAACTATGCCTTTTATCTCGTGCCGCTGTTTTGTCTTGTGCCACTGCCATGGTCTCGTGCAACTGACTTTTTTCTTTTCTCTTCCTCGTGACAATGTGCACTTCCGAATTCTTTTACTGCAGGGCCTGGTCCCACAAGCCCATGCTGGCTTTGACCGGACCCGTAATTCCATTGTTGATTCTACATGTGTGAATAAATGTATTATTATTATTATTATTATTATTATTATTATTATTATTATTATTATTATTATTATTATTATTATTATTATTATTATTATTATTATTATTATTATTATTATTATTATTATTATTATTATTATTATTATTATTATTATTATTATTATAGCTGTCTGCTCCGAGCTGTCTAGAAGCAATATAACACATGAAAATGACAAATTTATAAGTAATTTCAAAAAGATAGTTTTCCTACGTAGACACGCCCACTTTTATCTTTGAGCATTTGCAATTTTTGTTTTTGTACTTCACCCAGGTTAACAAAATTTGGAAGAAATGTTCTCAACATCAACAAAACAAGCCCGGTAAATGTCATTTAAATCAGACAAGGGGTTCAAACATTCACTTTTCCTGGTAGTCTCCCCCCTTAAGTTGTCTGCGACGTTACCGTAGAACCACTGAGTTGGGAAACTTCCATAGAGCCTGCTCTGGAAGAGTAGCACCGACCCGTACTCGAGAACCGAGCTAATGGCGATCGCAACGCCGCCATTTTTCCCGCAGAGGCCACTCGGGGAACTGTAAGGCTGCTTGTATTGGTTCGGGACTATCGCATTCGATAGCGTCCACCGTGACTGTTCTATTTTTGCTCTAATCGGCCATCTTGGCGCTGAAACATACACGGTGGAAGGGGTTTCAGGGATGCCAACCCCCGTGTCCCAAGCGGAAGCGCTGCGAATGACTTCCGAAATTGGGACTCGCCCAGGTCGGGATGCGCTACCTGAAATCACCGGTGAGACATGGTTGTATAAAAAAAAAAATAATAATAATTGTGCCGCAAAACCTTTTAAACTAAATATGTTAGAGAACATCACACGCCTGTTATCTTCTGCTAATATCCAATAAAAGTTATACAAAAAGAGTATTTTTCTGTTTGGTTTTACGCAAAAACATGCTTTGTGAAAGCTCAAGGTGACCACAGCAAAAAAAAAAAAAAGAAGATTAAGGGTGGCGCTGTTATCGTATTTAGCTCGGTCTCGGTGGACGCCAGCGGTTCAGGTTTCAACGGTGAGTTTCCCAACTGAGTGTTCTGGTAACGTTGGTTGTCCGGCACAGTATGGTGAAGCAAGGACACTTCTTTTAGGGCTACATCATCTTCCGCCGTTACTTTATTTTTGCTTTATTCATTTTAATGACCTTTTTTTCTCGTAGTTTATTTATGCGCAGATCTTTTGGCATCAAACCGGCGTTGCCCTTCACGTCTTGCAATCGATTGATGACGCCACTCGCGTTCTCATGATGCCAGCCTCCGTTTGTCGATCTGCCAGTAAGAGGGAGTCAATAAATTACGGTATTGTCGTCGCACGCAGTTGTGAGATATTGGGTTAGAGCGATATGTAGAGCGTTAGGCATGAGCGATGCCAAACTCAGAAATACTTACTAGAAACGCGTTTGGAACGATGATGGGGCAGAAATGCGCCGCGAAACTGAGGGAGAGGAGGAGTCGAGGAGTGGCGGTGTAACACTTCGTTTAATCTGCATCCATTGTTTCGTGGGAGGTCATTTAACAATGCTGTGGGAATTAAGCTAAGCAGCAAAGAGTGTTCATAACATTTCTGACTAGCGACCTTGCTTAGAATTGATAATAAGTGAGGTGAATACATAAAAAAGAAACTAATAAAAAAGAACTTAAAAAATATCCATAATTGCGGTAACCAAGTTTAGCGGCGATTCTATTTGAAATATGATATCATGGGTTTACAGGGTAACGCGGCACGAGTTGTTACAGCAAATGTCGCCCGATTGCCCCATTTGTGCTTCATCTTTGTCACGCAAAAGGGGACTGCGGGGGAGACGGTGGAGACTTCCCATCTTGAGTCCGGTACTTGGAGCACGAAAGGGCGGAACAAACACGCATAAAACAATTCCTCGTGTATGCCACCCCCGTGACACATTCTGCATTGGAGGATGTCAGATATTTTTAATTCGTAACTGCTTCGAGTAAGGAGTTTCTGCGCCTTTAATTATCTTCGCGTTCCACCGAAGAATTTACCGTAATAAAATATATATATATACACCGAAGTAATCTTCTTCCGATTTGTCACTCAAGGTTCTGTTAATCTTTTACTCGCGTACCTGTCTTCCAAGCGGCTAATTTGATCGCTCAATGCCGCGAGACCTAATTTTAAACTAGTCTCGTTAGGCTAACGCAATCTCTGTCACGTCTGCAAAATAGGCTAGTTTACGAGAGTCGGAGAGGCGTGTCGGAACATTAGCGGAATTCATTCTATCAGGCTAGAATGGTCCACCGGTCGTCACGTCCAACAACCACAAAGCCTGAGTCACTCACACATGCTGATTCATCGCAAAAAAGAAGCTGTTTTCTCTGCAAACACGATGACAGGATAATCCGCTGACACGCCATACTTACGTATACTTTGAGCATCGATGCAGACAGTTTTTCTAGACCAACGTGGCAACGAGACCGTCATAAAATAAAAATGTGTGTCTGCAGCGTCTGCAGGGTGTCGTTTGTAGGTTGTACGTAGAGTCCGCCCGCTCCTTGAAAGCTTTTCTCTAAATTTGTGCCGGCGATCGCGGCGCGAGTGTACAACGGATGAAAAACACTTTCTCAAAAAGCGGCCACACCCCAAAAAAGAAAAAGGCACCAAAAGGCCACGATGCGTAACGCATATAGTGTTCTTTTGTTGTCGCTTCTCGGAAGGTTGGAGAAAGTGGATTTCGTCATTACGGAAACCGTCGCTGCATTCGGGAGGAAGCAGAAACATCAGAGCGGATAAGAGAAGCTCGCGTATCCAATCTTAGCTGCTATCTCGTAGTGCGCGTATTTTGTTTTGTCAATGTTTTGTGGGTCTGTGTTTATGGGGGTTTACGCGGTAACAAAACTTTGCATGTGCCTGTGTACGGGTGTGTGTGGGCGCCTGCTTTCGCGCGCGCGTGGGTGTCTCTAAACGTATAAGTTTTATTTTTTTAAGGTTATTAGATTCCAACGTGAAATGTGCATTGTACCCTGGTAAAGTATTAATATAAATTGCGAGAACGCCAGCCTCCCTCGTTGAAAGTCACACACACACACACACACACACACACACACACACACACACACACACACACACACACACACACACACACACACACACACACACACACACACAAACACACACACACACACACACAAACACACACACACGCACACACACACACACACACACACACACACACACACACACACACACACACACACACACATACACACACACACACAGAAAGTGTCGATTGGATAAATATGAAAAAAGCGTGCAATTGGCTGAGACAAGGCGGAAAGAATTGAAGGGGAGAAATAAAGTAGCCCCAAAAGAGCATCGTCACGGAAATCGTCTTCTTTGTGGGCTATAGCTCTCACGAAATGCGCTGCCGCAGCCCTGCCCTTATTACTTTTTTGTTTTGTTTTTTGTACGGCACTGGTGTAGCTGGTGATAGCAACAAAAAAAAAACAAAAAAAAAACCAACAGCGGGCGGGCGCCGTGGCGATGCAGTTTTGGCGCTCTTTGATTTTCTCCATCGGATCGCGCAGCGTCGGCTGCGGTCAGTCGGAAAATAAAACAAAGTATAATTCCAATTTTTTTTTTGTTTGCGCGATGTTTTTATATGTATTTTATTAGGCCGGATTTGTTCTGCGTTTCTGAAATAAATAAATAGTGTTTTTGAACCGCGAAAGGAATCGCGGAACGCCAATTCTCTACGCACCTGTAGCCATAGCGGTCGGAACCAGGGGCCCGAGTTTCGGAACTGACCGTTTTATAAATCAAAAGTTACGCTCTCTAATAAAATCTGGCCGTAAAATAACTCTTAGGGCTTGTCTATACTTTGCGCCCTAAAGGGGCGCAAAATTAATCTCCTCGTTTCGATGCAAGAGTTCTCCATCGACCCAGTTGCCCTTCTAGTGCACCGGGGATCGAGAGTGCGTGAAGCGAAACCGTTCTTCACGTCCTGAAAGAGTTCTTGGGGCGTCAAAGAACCTTTCAAGAACGGTTTTTCTTTTTCTCTAGAGCGAAGGTTCTTTTCTGAAAATTCCATTGGGAGAATAGGGCCGGTTTTCGCCCATTTCTGGCAACTGCAAGGCGCCGTTCAGCTTCATTTATTACAGAGCTCAGTCGGCCGCCATTTTCCCATGAAAACTTAAAAAAAAAATCTATAACTTTTGAATTAGATAACGCTTAGTTTCGGCACTTTGGCATCAGTTTGGAATCGCTAGCGCGCCACATTTGGGAGGAAAGTAAGAGTTCGACGAGGCGCAGTTTATGCTTGCGGGGGAAAAAACCCTGTACAATTTTGAGGAATACCCTGTACGTCCTCACATTAATTTAGACTTTACTTAAGTCATACGACGAGTAACTCCTGCTGGACTGTTGGGAGTTTGATAAGAGTACAGAGAGAGGAAACAAAAGCGTTTCCGTCGGGCTGTTTTCCTTACGTGTTGTCGAATTGAGCGCCCCTACTATCTAGAAACGAGTTACTCCTGAGGGATTCAATATTGCACGAACTTCCTCGTGTCGATCTCTATTAGCAGCAGGCACACCCAAAAACTTCAAAATAATTAAACTAGGGCTCACTGCACTCTAGCTACTTAGGAGTTGTTTACTTTCATCGAGATTCTTTTAGGACGCCATAGAGGGTGTCGTTTTAAACATAGGACAAGTCACCACAGACAAGTGCTAGTCTGGGATCACAAGTATATATAAACCATAAACCAATAAAAGGTTGCATTAAGTTTTCGCGCCTATAATTAACGACCCTAAAAAGGTTTTTGCTCCTAACGTTGGCTGATCTAAGTTAATGTCTCGAGAGTTACACAAACGGGATGAAGGTGTTTTAGCATATTCTTTGCACAGGTGCATACTCCAAACCCTGTTTTGAAGTAACAGCACGAGATTTTAGTACCTACTATTCAATTCAATTGTATTTATTATTCAATTCAATTTACTTATTTACTATTCAATTGATTTACTCACTATTCAATTCAATCGTGTTTATTAGTAATAAGGTGCAAATAGGCGTTACATGTGTGAATACGGAAACCTGGATAAATCCCAGTATTTATCCAGGTTTAAGTTGCATTCACACTGACACCCGAATAAACAGCTCAAAAAGCATCTACTCGATTCATTAATCACGTGAGCATAAAACTGAAGTAGGCTTCTGGAAATCTGGAAATGGACCCTCTTCAAGGAGGGTCCTACACATGCGCCGGCCTCCCTCTCGCAGCGGCGAAAGCTCGAACTTCGATTGGCGTCCGGAAGAATGGTTGCACTACCTTTCCTGCCTCTTCCGCGACTCGAATCAGCCGCGGAGAAGGCAGGAAATGTATCGCAGCTCCCATTCCATCCACCAACCGTAGTTGGAGTTCTAGCCACTTGGTGTCACTTTTATGCGAAGGGGGTTCATCGAGTTCGCAAAATCGCGGATGCCGTTCAATCTCCATTGCGAATGCGACATTAAAATGAGAGTCAAAACGCTCCCAGTTTAGGGCTAAAGAAAATTGGTAGCGAATACTTCCGACATGCTAAACAACACGGCCTACTGCCACAATGTGGCAGTCTTTAGGAGTTGTAACACTCCAGTCCAGCGTCTTTTTTTTTTTTTTTTTTAGCAGTTTAACGTTTCCGAAGCTTCCCGCGTGGCTTTTGTATATATCGCCCAAAGGGTAACGTCGCTGGGCCATCTCACAGTCCCGCACCCTTTATATTTCGTCTTCGTTGTACAGCAGGCTTAAACGCTGCAGTCCCGCTGCTAATTCATCGCAGAAAAGACAGCCTACAGACATTATATGAGGCGTGTTTCTTCCTCGCATGAAAGTTAGCCGTCACTTTAGTTATACAAAATGACTGCCTGCAAACATATAAAGCAAAGACGCTTCCAAAGTGGCGTTTCCGCAAATAATTCTGCTAACATGTCTGCTGCGAACGCCATGTCTTTTATACTATGTATGAGCAGAGCTAATTCGTAATACACGTTTTGCAGCGTGTTAACACCGTTCACCTTGTTCAGCGGGTTCTTTACAGAATTTATTCGGGACCCCGTCAGAACCCCACTTAGTTCGCGCTGTCACGATCCCTGACGACCTCGCGAACCTCGTGTTGTCTCGAGGGTCGTTTGCAAGTCCCCCGGGGCCACGTCGATACGCGCGAGCGTCGACCGGGGGTCTCGCGAATAAAGACCGAGGTCCAACAATGTCGGGCGCCTTGATCGATGAGTCTTCGCCAGCTCCCGGGAACGGGTCCCCTGTCCTCTTGCCCTCATGCTCTGATGAGGTCACCCTGGGCCCAACAATAATATCAGCAGAAAAAGAAGCCTGCGCCTCCACCCCCAAATCCTCATTACATGTGGCCCCACGCTGCGCTCCCCATACATTTCATCAGCATAGCCGCCAGCCCGTCTCGCAGCGTCTGACAAGGAGCGCGACGCCAACACGAGGCGTCGCCAAGATCAACGCGTCTGCCTCTTTGCGGCGAATTTCGTCGAGTTTCATCGTGTTTGCCGCTTGGGAACGTGTCGAGGTCCACTCACAATGACGTCATGCGTAGTCCTTGTATTCTAGGCGGTATTGGGCCCAGCCGCTGCTTCGCGACCTCTGTTCTTTGTCGTCGCTCACTCGACTGACTCGATAACGTTGCGGCGGCAAAATATGCCGCCAAGTGATGGGTCTTGCGTCAATATATATTTCGATCCGCCTCACTATGGAGCGCAGTGGACGAAAAGGGGCTCCCAACCAATCCTGCACTGCGAGTGGAGCACGTGACTATATGCACACCGCCCGTTGTTATGCTCCTCCCCAATATGCCACGTGACGCCCACGCAGTGCGAGAGATTGGCTATTTTAATAGCTCGTAGCGTCTTATGCGGTCCATGGTGAGGCGAAACGGAGCTTGGGTTCCTGGCTTCCCGTCGTCGCTCGCTGCGACAACAACGCACTTTGCTGTCGTTTCTGCTTAGGGATGAGCGGACCCGGCGTCATCCATTGCACTTGTTACTTAGACTCCGACGGATACGCTATCTTTCTCGCGTCGCAATGCTCCGTTTTAGGCGTCGATCGTGGAGGCGAAATGATGAACGACCATCCCCTGCGCTCCGCGAGCGCACCAAACTTTGTCCAGAAACTTTTGTTCGTCGAGCCCATTTGTTTTGTTCTTGCTGTTGTTTTTTTTCCTCTTTTTTATTTTTTTTTTTTACAGTGGGAGAGCTTTTTTTTTTTTTATTCTGGATGTTCACGTCCGTTGTAACTCATAAACGAGTGGAGAAAATAAAAGTAGCAACACGAGAGATATGGTAATGACGGTCTGAGTGCCATTGCATGGAGCGATACTTTGGGGGCCCGCTGGGAGCGCTGGGATGATCTATGCGCCTGCGTGCGAAACCAGTTTCTCGGCGATCACGCTAGCGGGTGCGTTTTGAGCGGTCTCGGTGTTTTAGTTTTGTGGCCTTTCTTTACGTTGTCTTTCTTCGAGGACCGCTTTATGTACCGGACGACGACGGTGTCATCATCGCGAAAACTGTCAGGATTGTGTGTGTTAAATGGAACGACAAATGTCTCGAGTGTACAACAAGCTCGGTCACATTGTTGTGCAGCTTCTTAGACAAGTTCAACCGGCGTCAGTTTTGTACTTTTTTTTTTTTTAAGAAAACAATTTAAACGGTAATTTTGCCCCAATATTGTAGTTTTTTTTTGTTGTTTTTTTTGTTCTTTTAAAAAACCATTCAAATGATAATTCTTCCTTTTCTTTTTTTGTATACGCTATTACAGTGATCGGTCGACCGAGAATAGGAAGTTCCAGTTATGAGCGTTGCCAAAAAGAAAATACACGAATTTGTAACGCCCGCATGCACATAAGTACACAGCCGTATAGAAGCCCACGTACACGGACGAACGCGCGAATGCACACAAAGGTACGGCCGCACACGCCCACGAACTCAAACACATGTGCAATAAATAGCATGAGCGCACATACCCTCCTCGCACAAGCATCTAGAAGAACATGCACATGCGCAAATATATCTGCTGGTACTCAGGGGAACGTATAGCGACCCGCGCACAGGTCTAAACAAGCAGACATATACAGACACGACCACGCAGACGCGCTGGCGGGCATACCCAGCAATCTGGGACATGGTCCACTTGCGCCATCTATCTTTGGACGCCGGCACCTTGCAAAAATTTCAATGGGAAAATTCGTTTTCTGGCCATAAAATAAAAATGAGCGCACAGTTATCAAAGTTACACCAGACATGGGTTCTTGATGAGCGTTGATATCGCCTCGACACAAAAAAAGAGCGTAAAAAAGAACGGAAGGTGGTTCCAAATGCGATTAAAATTCTGGTCAGTTTGTATGGGAAATCTCTCTCGAGAGACGAACTTTGTGGTATTAAATTAATCTAGGCAGGCCCCTGAAAAAAGTAATCGATGATTAAGAAGGCCGGGACTATGCGCGACGCCTTTAGCCAGGTAGGTTCACGTTGGTCCAATTCTGAAAAGTTCCTGAGCCCAATTTGCACGACATACCTCCACGAGCCGCACCGGGCGACCGTACTCGAGGAGATAAGCAAGCTTTATGCCTCAGAAGCTAGTTGCGGTTGTGGCGCAGCGGTTATCGCACCGGGCTTGTATTGCTGCGCAGCCGGCTATCGCGCCTGGGTTCGAACCCACCCGAGGCGGAGACAATTTCTAGTTTTATTTTTTATGCTCTTATTAAAGATATATATTGACCCCCTACTCATCTATCAGGCACCACACAATCTTCGGAGCTGAAACGGTTCGCACAGCGCTATTCATATTAGCTCGCAAAAAACAAACCTCTTTATCTCACAGAGCTGACGGCGCACTGTCAAGCTGTCAATAAATTGTCTTTTTACAGGTGTCCGATGTTCTGATTTTATACTTGCGGCGTTATTAATATACAGAATAGATTATTACTAATTTCTGAGGAATTAGTAAATATGCCAAATGAACTTCAAGAATATTTAAAAAAAGTGGAGAACTATTTTTAAATTGACGAATTCTAATTGTGTTAAATTGCCACCTGTGACGCACAATCCGCTAAGCTAAGAACAAATAATAAATCGGCGACCTTTTCTTTGCGTTCGCTCAAAGGCCGGTGAGCTTTTCTCCGCATCTGCCGGTTTGGTGGTGCGCTTTTCTGTGGTGAGCTTTTCTCCGCCGCCCCAGGAGTACCATTTAAGGTCGTTTGGAAGCGAATAAACGTCGGCGGCCACGCAAATTAGTAAATATATGTGATCTTCGAACTTGCAACACTGAGACACACTACAAGTGATCCTAGAATATCTCTTAATTTACATATTTTCAGCTGGGTTTCGCCTTCCCGGAAAGTGGGTTTTCGAGGAGAAAGCAGGTTTAACCCGGTTTTCATAATACTCGTTCTGGGTGCAAAAATCGGAAATATCGGCTTTTACCGGAAAACGAAGAACCCTAGGTATGATTCATGGTGTTTCTGCTGCCTTTCTACTGTAATATCATTTAAGAGCTATCTTAGGTCCAACTAATATTAAAAATGAATCAGCATGCACTAGAGTTAAAACAAAAAAATCAAAGTACAAGCGCCATAACATGTTGTTGTTGTTTTGTTTTTTTTGTTTGGTCGGCAAAGTTGACATCATAAACCGATGCGCGATTAGATACGCGCAAGCGACATATCTATATATGGCTTGCACAGGACGTCTGCCATGCTGGTTTCAGAAGCCTGCCAGTAATGCAGTGGGAGGTGTGGTGTCATGCGTCAACGAGCGTCTCGGGACATTTAACAATACACTAAAGGCTACAGTGTCACGCGTCTAGGCCACATTTCAACGGGTGTAGGTCAATATGGTCCCGGACAATATGGTCCCGGACAAAATGGTCCCGGACAATATGGTCCCGGAGAATTCGGTCCCGACTGCAATCCTGGACAAGATTGTCCCAAGAAAATTTTTCGACACTTTTGATGCTCTGTCTGAAATGTCGCTGTTCTCTGTAGCGATTACTTTTAAGGTGAGTAATAGAAATGAAATACGGTCCATTCGTCACATGTCGATTCCTCATAGGGGGAATAAAGGCAATTTATCGTGCAGATATCGCATGTTTCGATGCAGTGTTAGGAAATAACAATGGAAATAAACATGCTTTTGAACACATGACACGTTTTATTATGTTCCAACAAAAAGTCTACGATCTTGAAGCGGCACTTGGTGTGGGAACACGCTAATATGGCCCACGCCCTTCAGAGGGTCATTCATGGTACGGCTCCCTTGTACGTACTGTGTGCAGATTGTTCGAAGTCGCTGTTCTATTTCTCGATAGACTGGCTCAAACTCAAGTTGAGCGCATGAAGAAAACGAATGGTGAAAATTATGCGCAAAAAATATAAACTCTAGATTGACAAACGGCTCGCAACAAAAGTATTTTGAGAATCACATTTAATAACCGAAACCTGTAAAGACCAAGCAATAAAAAACGAACTTCAAAATGACCAACAGCTCATGTCATAAATGTTGTCATATGTTGTCATAAATGTTGTCATATGTTGCCCACTACGATATCTGCTGTGTCCCGTTCAGGGGCGGCGGAGAAAAGTTCACCGGAGAAAAGCTCACCGTAGAAAAGTTCACCGCAAAACTGGCAGATGTGGAGAAAAGCTCACCGGCATTTGAGCGGATGTGGAGAAAAACTCACCGAGTTTTTATAATTTTTGTTAGCTTAGCGGATTATGCGTCACACGTTGAAATTAACACAATTAGAATTCGTCACTTCATTAAAAATAAGTGTCCTCTTTTCTTGTAATATTTTTGAAGTTCATTTGGCACATTTACTAATTCCTCAGAAATTAGTGATCACCAATTTTGTATATTAATGACGCCGCAAGTATAACATCAGAACCTCGGACACCCCTAAAAATGACAACAATTTATTGACAGCTTGACAGTGCGCCGTTTGTAGCTCTGTCAGATAAAGAGGTTTGTTTTCTGCTAGGTAATATGAATAGCGGTGTGTGAACCGTTTTCATATTAGCGTTTTTCAATAATAAGACTTTAGTTGCGAGAACACCTCTGTCCTGTCGTGTTTCTTGTCTTCCCTACGTCTTCGTCGTTTGAGCAGTTTTCATCATGTATAGCGTTTACCAACTCGCCCAATTCGCTACCTTACAGAAGACTAGTTCTTATATAGTCACGAGTAACAGCGGTGACAATGTGCAGCTCTGAAGGTCATGGGTGGCTCGCCGTCGAAGGGCCCTATCACACAAGGGCAACGTGTGGAAACACCAGCCCGAACGGCTAGAAAAAGTGCTTCTCTGTGGAAGAAATAAATCTCGATATCCTACTGACCGCTCTATCCTGTTTTCAAAGGTTAACAAAAGATTCAAAGAGAATTTCAGGCACGGCGTTATTACGTATGCAGTTTCGGATTTTCGGTATTTACAGTTTTGCTTTTTAGGTTTTAGGCAGACATTATTAAGTTTTAGAACTTTTTCCTGTTCTTAAAGTCACGTATAACGTTACTTAGAGAGTAAACCACAGAAAGCACTCGCCCGCAATTATTAATTTGGGAGCAATATACCAAATAAGCTTAACAAATATTACTAAAAAGGACATTTCCTTTTTTTTTTACAAAGCTGACGAATTTTAATGATAATAAATTGATATATGTTAAGCAGAATCCAATAACCTTCATATGAAAAGAAGAAAAAAAAATCGGTGAGCTTTTCTCTTTATACGCTCAATGGCCGGTGAGCTTTTGTTCGGATCCGCCGGTTTTGCGGTGAGCTTTTCTCCAGGATTCTTCGTTCAGCTATGCGATGTGGTCCGGTCACCTAACCAATGTTGTCCGCTCCGATATCCGCTCCGTGACCCACTTAGATATGCGATGCCCATGCGGTTCACACCACTAGCCTCTACGGCCCGGTCCTCCATCCATATGCAGCCTGCTCCGCTGTCCTATGCTACCCGGACTGCTATCCGCTGCGGCCCGCTCAGCTATTTGCTGCGGGCAGCTCCACTATCGGCTATCGCTGTAGTGCACGTTATATGCACGGTGGCCCAGCGCTGTGCGGAGAGCAAGTCGTCTGCTTCTTGCGCAGGGGTTGCTGTGACATCAGAGCGACGCCGAGCACTGGTTGACTTTATTTCAAAGAACAGTGGGTAGAGCTCAATGCTAGATGCCTTGAAGTCTACCCACTATCTTTTTTTTTTTAATCGGCCAATAAGAGTTCGGCGTCGTTCTGACGTCACCACAGCTTCTCCGCAAAAAGCAGACGACTTGCTCCCCATATATGCATTTGATGAGCAGAAGTCAAGATTATAATCACTGATTCCCTTTCTGTTTCGCCAAACCGTTTCCCAATCAACCGAAAACAACAACATATAAGATTGTTATTCGTTTTTGGTTCAGGTTCATTACAAAATGTTTAATTCAGAATTTGGTTTTGTTCCGGTCGGGTCAAAATAATGATTTTGGTCCGGTTTTGGGTTCGGGTTTGAGTTCAATTCACAGCCTCGTAAAAACGTCAAATTACCTGTCTCTGGCATCAAGAAGACTTCCCCGCCATGTTCTTCCCGCTGGTATTTCACTGCTAAATAATTTTCAAAGCAAGCTCAAAATGCAGCCGTAGCAACGAACAACGTTGCCTCCTCTTTTTCTACCTTCTGTTGTGTTCTCTTGTCTGCCCCAGTCTCAGGTTCACAATCATGTTCAACTTACACCAGCTCGCCTGCACTCTGACTATTTTTTCGGTAACCCGACTGTTGAAATTATTAAACAAGCAACTATAACATTACCCGACGCACGGGCTGAATGCCAGTACTATTACTGAGCACCGGTAAAGAGTTCAAGAGATTACTTAAGGGACTCGGTGAAAAACCCAAATTGAATATAATAGAACAATTATCAGACAAAAAAGAACCCTGAAGGATGAGAAAAATAATAAAACAAGGCCATCAACTATCGAATATAAAGCTACATGATTAAAAAAAAAAAAAAACCCGAGACTGCAGGTAACGACACACACACTCAAAGGTTTCAAACACAGCTGAAATTTTATTTTCCAAAACCTGAATAAATAGGAAAAAAAAAAAAACGAACGAATAAGGGGAAGGGACGACCCGCAAGAACACCTCTTTCCACAAATGTACGTCCCAACAGTTACCAGGACAATGACGGCCTCCGCGACATCCTCCTCCTTTCTTATCTTAGAACCCTGTCACCCCGACCGAAAACGAACAAAACAACTTTTCTTTTCGGAAACTTGTAGACACTCAAGACAGCACTTTTCACAGCCTAAGAAATCGCCGAAGTTCGTGGTCCAAACCAAACCAAGGGCGGTTCCGTGACGTGGTATTGCGAGCGATTCCTTTATCAAACGTTTGTGCTCAACTTTTTCCCTTTCTTCCATTGATGTCACATCCCACAACTGTATACAATTATTATACAGTCGGAATGTACATTTGTGGAAAGAGTTTCTCCTTCCTCTTATTCGTTCGTTTTTTTTTCCTATTTAACCAGGTTTTGGAAAATAAAATTTCAGCTGTGCTTGAGACTTCTGAGTGTGTGTGTCGTTACCTGCAGTCTCGTTTTTTTTAATCATGTTTAATGTACACCAGCTCGTTTGCGCCCTTACATTTATTTTATAAAGCTACGTTGGTTCTTTCTCGTAATTTATTATTTTATGCCTCCACGCCTACATATCGGGTACGCTTAATTAATTTTGCCCTTGAATATTCATTTCTGTTTTTGCTCGAAAGCACACGACATAAACGCCGAGCAGTCAGCTGGGGGAGAGACAGTGAAGGAGGATGAACAGTGAGAATAAACAATCCACAGTGCCAGGACAAGCCGCGCACAAAAGGCGTAGACCTACAACTGAATACCCTCAGCGATTGATTTTGAACGCGTATTTTCTGTACCTTCCTAACATGGTTACACACAACAGTGAAAATAACCTCTAGAACGAATCTGGTTTCTCAGAGAAGTTTTTTTTTTTATCTTTTCCGCGTCTTTTTTACCCTTTCTTTTTGTTCCACGATGTCAGCGCCTACTCTCCGCGAGCGATAAGCGGACTTTTTTTTATTTTTTGGTCGCTCCAAGGCCTCTTGCACATGACGCAGCAGGCGGCCGCAGGAGCAGACGGAAGGCGCAAGAAGGAGAGGAGGTTACCGTAGCAGGACGGTGAGGGGAGGGATGGGAAAGAAGGGCGAGATTGTGATCGACGCGCGAAGCTACATTTTGAAAATGCGTAAAGGTCGATACGCCACGTGTCGCTAAAATCTGGAACTAAACTGCCGTGTCCCCGAAAGTTGGACTTGCATACAGATCACACGCTGAGACAGCCAGACAATTAAAAAAAATATATTAAACGCATTTTTCTCACTTTTTGTCTACTTGTAGGTCTAAACTTCAGTTATAATAAAAATAATAATAATAAATGTTTATTTTGGTGTGATCACTGAAACGGGAGACCAAGACAAAAAGCTTCTGCATCAGTCTGACGGAGCTCCTGGCCCCCTTTACAGCAGGCGATTCCCAATCAATTTCAGAAAACGAACAAAATAGGTATACATTGAGAGAAAGGACACTATCTTAAATTTACAGACCACACGTCACACAAAATGAAGAAATAAAAAAGGAAATTAACACATTAATTGTAGTATACAATCGTACGGTGATCCGCACGCCTTAGCCGTACCTAAAAAACAACCCTAAAGGCAGCTTGCTTTGCGTTTCCCCACTTATCATTGGACCCGGAGCTCGGCGCCCTCCCCTCCTCCTCTCCCCGAGTTTCTCCCCGTACACGCATCATCCACACGCATATTCTTCGAGGCTCCGCGCGTGTATCCTAAGAGGAAGCCCGAGACTCGGCGTCGTATCCGCGGCAGTCACGGCACGCTCCGCTGCTATTTGCTCGGCGCGTCTCCCCGTTCGCGTGCGTGCAGTGTTTAAAGAATGCACGCTCAGCTGGACGCCCGCGCGCTCCCGGAATCGGGTCAGGCGAAATACTCGAGTGGCCGCGGACAAGACCCTGTAGGAAGCGTCCGAGGGCTTCGCCCCAACGACTCTGTCGAACACTTCGCGACACCCACAAAAGGAGCCGGCTCAAGAGGACGCGTGGGAGAACCGCGCCGAAGGCACTACTCCGAGTGTCCCTGCCGAGGAGCTGGCAAGACACATCGGGCAGACGCCTCCGCTAACAGAGCGTGTTCTCTCCTTTCTCGTCCGAAGGCGAGGGCACTTGTCAGCGTTCGGGTCATGATTCCAAGTTGGCGCCAAGAAACTGAGGGAGAAAAGGAGTCCGTAGGAACGCCCAGTTCTGACTGGAATGATTAGTGGGTGGACGTAACGCTAGCTGCTTTTGTCTCTACTCAATATCCGAACGCGTTTAAACGCGAATGCGGTACGCTGTACGCCAGCGTTTGGCTATGAAACGCGTTCGAAGCGTGAGTAGAGACAAAGGCTGTGTTCCGAATCTTACCCAAATGACTGCGAGTTACTCCGGCGTGTCGTGTCACGTGACAACACAGATCGCAAAACGCTGGACGCGGATAGGCTTTCGAACGCCAATGTACAAAACCTTTACCCTGGAGTAAGATCGAGTCAATTTTGGAGCACGGCCAAGGGCAGCTAGCTTCGCGTCTAGCCATTAACCATTCGAACCAGGGTTCGGCGTACTGACGTCCCCGCGTTCTCTCGTCTCTTCCCCTCCCCTAGTTTGTCGCCGCATCTGTCTCCTGCGTTGCCCAGGGGCTCTGCGAAAAGCGACTTGTGTACAGATAATGGGAAAAACTATCCGGTGGCCTTAGTACAAACTCCGCGCCTCAAACTATCACATGATTAGAAGTGTGCCTGCTCTGGTGCGGAACGCGATCACGGGAAAGAAACTAATAAACAGCGAAAATTTGAACGCCGCTGTACAAGGATGTTTCCGCCGTAGCCAACGGCCGTAGCACAGGCAAAAGCTAGGATGCTAAGACCGTGAACCAAGGGATAAACGTTTCACGCATTTCAAAGCAAAAAAAAGCAAAAAAAAAAGAAAAGAAAGACAAGCATCACCACGACAGATATTCTGACGTCTCCCACCCAGAGATAGAACTCGTACCGTAGTGGTGGTGGCGTGAATCCCCCACTTTCGAATGCGTCAGCTCAACAAAGAAGGAACAAATCTCAGCAAGAGCGCCACGACTCCCGATCAGGTGAGCTTGTACTGCCAAAGAAAAAGGCGCCGATGTTTTTTTTTTTTTTTTTTCGTTTTCGAAACTTTAGGACAGGAGGTCTATTGATGAGGTATACAGAGACATAAATTAAAGACAGGGAGAAAAAAAAAAGAACTCGAAGAGCGTCTGCAATTTAATGGCGGATGCCTCCTGAGCAGATTGGTCGTAAATGCGCATGCGCTGCGTTGATACTTGGCGAGGAGGAATGCAGGCATAGAGGAGGAGGCGCTCGAAGACGACCAACGCTCCCGCCATTTGCTCCCTGCTCGTATATTGCAAAGATCGTTCATGATCCATGTGACACCGATCGGGCGGTTGGAAAAACTCCAAAATCTAGGCACACGAGGGAGGAAACCCGAGCGTCGCGCCCCTAGCTTCTAACTTGAGAACTAAACCATACTTTCCTATATACTGACAAAACCTGGCAGATCGCCACGAGAAGCGGCCGCCGAAATGGAAAAGGTGGAGCGGCAGACAACGGATGAGAGGAGAGCCACGTAACTGGCGCCCCGCTGTGGCGAGACGCCGAAACACACTTCTCCCGAGGGAACAAGTGTGTTTCGGGTCCTCGCCGCTGCAAAGACTTTGCGCTGACGTCCAGGTTCCCCGATAAATGGCTCTTTGATGCTCTGTGCTACCAGATCCTCGCGCCCCAAATCTGCGACCGGGCACTCTATGGCTCCGTCATATAATTGCCAGGCTTTGTGAATATACAGGAGGTTATCACTAAACCAATAGCGACAATGACCACTTAAATTATGTCTTTGTGTTTCTTACGTAGCGTTCGGCTGACGTAACCGAACGTCGCGTCAGCGTTTGGCTGGGGCTAGTGTTCAATGAGTGAAACACCAGGAGACCATTTGCTAAATCTCCCAAGCGCCTAGGCCCGCACTCGAGAAATCATTGGAAGGGTGTTCCTTCAGTTCATGGGTAATTTTGACCAATTCGATGCTTGCACACTCTCGAGTGGAATCCGAAGTCATCCCGAATAAGCGTCGTGTATGTGCAGAGACCTGTCACATTAAGATTTGTCGTCAATGTCGGCGTTTTTCACACTTTCCATGAAATCCACCCTTCAGCCTGGCTGAGCTGCAGAAATCTCTTACGATGTTATTATTCTCGTAATTGTTGTTTTAGCACGAATTGCTTAAAATGCCGAGAATTCGCAACAACCAAAACAAGGATTCAGCTCTGAGTCAGCGGGGTTGTTTATAGCATTTTTATTGTTTCTAAGTTAATATAAGCGTCTTCGAAGCTCTACGAGAATGATAACGCCGTAAGAAATTTTCGCAGCTTAGCCAGGACAAAGGGTTGGTTGCGCGCACGGTGTGAAAAACGCTGACATTGACGAGAAATTTCAAATGCGAAATGGCAGGTCTCTGCCATCTACACGACGCTTATTCAGGATGATTTCGGATTGCACTCAGAATTGCGTAAGCATCGAATTAATCGAACCTACCGATCAACTGAAGGAACACAGTTCCCATGATACCGCGAGTGCGGGCGGGGGCGCTTGGGGGACTTAGCAAATGGTCTATAAGGAGCGGAAGTTCTTCTGCTCCTTTTTACAGGGGTTGTGGTTACGTCAGAAAGACACCGAGCTCTGATTGGCTCTGGTTGAAGGATAGTGGGTAGACCAAAAAGCAAGCTGCCTTGAGGTATATCCACTATTTTCATTGAGAACCAATCAGAGCTCGGCGTTCTGACGTCACCAGAACCCCTGCCAAAAGAAGCAGACGAACTTGCACTCCCATGAAATAAGAGTCCCAGCGTTGCCAGCATTGCGCCACTAGAGTCCTCATTACGAACGAACCATTTTGCTGGCGTCACAAAAGGGAGGAGTATTCGTTCACGATCCCTTCTGAAGATTGGGCGCCTAGAAACATGAACGCTCCTCTGAACACATATTTCGCTATTGGGCATCTGGCGATTGGGGGTCATTTTTTGTGACCGGAGTCTCCAGCTCCCTCAGGCCCTCATTCGGACCCCGAAGCTTTTCTTGCTATAGACGTTTGCAAGTATGGCGGTCAGACTGGTTGCAAGCTCGCCAAAGGCTACTTTGGTAAGCTTGCAATTGCACGTGCTCGCTCGCGCGAGCGGCACCACGGCGGCCGCCAGATGCCCCGTTTGCGATCGTCTATAGAAGAAGTCTACAGCGCTATACTTCGTTTCGGCTTAAGTCCAGACACAGCCGACGCCAGGAGCTGCCGGGGCCAATCAGACAGCGGTAAGAGCGCACCATCCTGGTGTTCGGTACGTGTTCTATCGGCGCTAAACCAATCATAAACAACAAAAAAAGGCCAAATGACTCGTAGTTTGGACGCAGCTTGATTGGTCCGGATGCACAGTGCACAGCGCACAGTGTATACGCCGCAATCGTGGGCTTTTTCCGTGCGTGATTGGTTGAGCAGCTGAGAGAAAAGCGCAGAAAGACGACAAGCGGCGTGACTATGCACTTTTCGTCGCAGCCTGATTGGCCACGTCGGATCGTTCGTATCACCTGTTGCACTCGGACGTTGCGTGAAACGGGGGATTGGGTTTGGGGAAGCCGCGAAAAGACCAACGTTCGTTACAACAAGATACCTTTCCAGAGCGAGGCGCGGAACTTTGATTGGGTGATTCGTAATCGCGAGGAAACTTTTGACTGTCTCTTCGTACGCCTCATCATTCGTGGCGATATTTCTTTCTCAACATAAGCGGCTCTTTCTGGGGTCTTGCAACGGGACTATAAGGGACCGCGCAAATCGTTTTCTTTTTTCGTCGGCCCGTGTATTAGGGAAGATTGACGGAGTAGTCTCTGATTTGGTTATGCGCGTTGAGCAAATCTCGGTGGTGATTTCCAAATGCAGTGAGCGTTTCTTAGCTGTATACGGGTAGGTGCACGCAACCTCATTCTAGCAGCCGGCGCTGGACTGCATTCACACAAATTTTAACGCAGGTTTCGTTTTAAAGATTATTGGTGCACTTAAACGAACGAAAGTTCACCCTTTCTCGAAAAAGAAAATATATTGTAGCCTAAGTATGCTAATTGAGTTGTTCTTTTCAGACACAGTACGTTTGCGGTTTATTTCGAGTAAGGGAGACCAGAAATGTTGTACGTGAAGTGCTACAGTGTAATGATATAAGGGACAGGCTGCTCATAGTCTAACAGACAAACAGCCGGCGTGTCGGCTGTCTGCTTTTGTTCGTAAAAAAAACTTCCGAACGCTCGATAATCTTGGTGTTAAAAAAAAAGGATCAGTGGCCGAGTGGGCCTGCGCACACCAGTTAGAAGCACGAGAAGTGAAAGCTCTCGCTGCAGAACCCAGAGATCCTGCGTTCAATCCCCACCCCTGCCGGTTTCGATCTGGATGAGCATCGTACCGGCAATCGGTTGTCTATCACTACTGCGTGGTGCGCGTTAAAGACCCCAGGTTAGCGATTCTAACGCATTGGCTACATTACTCAACTACACCTGAGACACCAGACGCCCACTGAGGCAGACTAACTTCCGGCTGTATAAACATGCACACAAACGCAATTTATTTCGAGTATGATGCAATATACTTTCAATGTATGATCTGGTTTTTGTTACAAATATTGGTGCATCTTTGTTTGGGTGCGCCGCGTTCGCGTATGAACACCGCTGCCTTTGACAAAGTCTTCAAAGTGTACGCACCAAATCTGGACTTTAATGTAGTGTTGGTAAAATCGATACGTATCTGGAATAAGTTTTGCTAAGTATATACTTTTGTTTCATAAAAGGGGAACGGGTTAATCTTTACCGCCATGCTTTTCTCGAACGACAAGCCACGCAAAACTATATATGGAGATGCGCGTTCACTCTTCGTTTACAGATTACAGGACGAACCGCCTAACGCGTCACAGAGCATTTTCGTTTCATTTATAGCATACGCTCAGTAACATTTTCAGTTATAGCATATGCTCGCCTTTTTGCCAATCAGCACTTTTTAAAGAAGGTGGAAAAAAGGTATTTCAAGTTAAAAAACGTGACTAGATTTAATATGACGGACGTATGTTTGAATTCTTGCTTTACAAGAGCTAAGTAAGTTTATCTCGAACCTTCGGCTAAAAATGCATCAAATTCCTTTGACTACAATTTTATGTCTATGGAGTTCTAAAGCGAATATAAATGTTCATTTCGGGGTTAATGTTTGCGATGGTAACTTTTCATGGCTCTAAGCAAATAATTCCCGAGGTATCTTTTTTTTTTTCTTAACATTTGGACTGTCTTACGGCAGTTTGTATCCACTTCTTATTGTTGCTGGGCTATCAGTACCATACCCATTTAGTCTGTTTTGTTTACTTTCGACAGTGAGCTATCGTAGGTCGTGCTTGCGTACAATTAAACATTTGGAAGCTCGCGCTGCCACTTCCAGGCAATCTCTGAAACGCAAGCCCGATGTGGTGACGGGCCTTTTAACATGCTTTGCTAAAATTCCCTATTGAGAATCTTCTCCCTGACGTAAAGCATGATTACTCCGGCAGCGTCAGCAAATATTTAGTGAACTCCTGACACTGACACCTTAAGAAATAGCTAAAAAGATTCTTAAAAAAAAAACGAGTCAGAGGTGAATCAATTGTAGAGTATTTTTATTCCGTGAATCTGAATATCGCGTTCGTTCTCCCCGAAGACGTAAATAAACGCGAGGAAACCCGAAAAGCCTCTGACCCGTCGTTAGGTCAAAGCCAGATCTTTCGGGCGCAAAGCGTGTGTCACTTGTGTGGCAGCGCTTGAAATTTACAGCTTGCCAAGTATATTCTCCCGCACTGAGACCAGTCGGGACGTCTTTTTTTTTTCTTTTTACCTTTTTGAAAGTAGCAAGAGTGCGCGTGCATTAGCTTTGATAGGTGCTGAAGATGCGCGAGAACGGAACTCTGGAAAATGACGTCACGCTCCCGGAAGTAGGGCTAGAGTGGTACATCGAAAATGATTTTCTGCAGCCTCCGTGCACTAAATTGAAAAATAATCTTGACGTTCGTAATTTTGGAAACCAAATAAAGGCAATTTATGCTTCTTTTTTTAATTACGGAACCGCTTTATTTTTTTTTTCTTTAAGGAAACGCGTGGCTTGCAACTAGGATTCCGTGTTTTCGGAGTATACTTTTCGTCAAATTCGGAAAGTGTTTTTTTGGAGTTCATTTTGTTTTGCCAAAAACTCCGAGTTTACCGGAGTTTATTTTTGTTTGATTCCCAATTCTCAAAAATTTGGAGTTCAATTTCGCAGTGTTTCGTATTAAAAATAAAGAAACAAGTACCGACTAGCCAATTCAGCTATTTTATTGAAACAAATAATATCCAGGAGTAAACGTATGCTAGAGAACA
>JABSTQ010000877.1:0-14245 GCA_013358835.2 Ixodes persulcatus
CAGAGTCGCGGCTTTGACTACCTTCAAGTTGATCGAAAAGCGATTTCTCTGCCCGTGAAGCTTCGCTTAACCAGAGTGAATACCCGTCTACACAGGTTAATTCAAGGCAATGCAGCCGCACGCGAACAGCGCAAATAGAAAAAACAAACACTACAATAGAAATACTGATTACGACGTGCCGTGCGGGGAAGCAAACACTTGACTTGGAACCGCATTGAAGCGGCTTGATTTATTGGCTTCTAAATAATTACGTCATGAGCGTTTACATTTAACTAAGAGATTCATCCCCTGAGCCGTTCAAAATACTCTCAGAGGTGACATTGCTGGGAAAAAATCAACATGCTGGGAATATTTTTTATTACTTAGGCGCTCACCGAGAAAATTCGTATACCTTCAAAACGACAAGTATAAAAGGCGGAAACGCAGAGCACAGACCTAATGATCGGGATAGTGTGCTGTTGTAATGACGTTTGTATGTGCCGTGTATGTGTGTGCGCTCTATGTATATATGCAGCTCATGCTAGTGGTATGCGTAATGTATCTACATGTGTGAAAAGCAGTTTCCCGAAGCGCAATGGTGGCGTAAAGAAATAAAAATATTTTTTTTCGTAGAACATGAATTGGGCGGTACCTAGCGCCTCCTGGCCTAGCTACTTGCAATTACTTTGCTTGACCCTACTCTCTGGTGGCGAGCTATTTAACCTTCTTTCCCACCTCGCGATAATGTCTGGTTACCGTGCGACACCTGCCTAGAATTTGCTTTTTTGAGGGAGGCTTAAGGTTTCACGAATGGTTTACCACTCCTCCATGGTGTGCGGTTGACGAAGGAACTGTGGCTCAAGAATAGCAAAGGTAAGACGTAAAGTGCGCGAAGTAAATGGGTATCGGTTTTCTCCGTTTAACATCGCAGTCTGACGACGAGAAGACTGAGTGACTGCTTTCGAAACGCAAGTTTCTTTTCCTGGGGAAGCTAGCTTCGGAAATAAATACAGTTCGCAGAAAGCTGGTGTTACTTTTATTTGCTGCTCCTCTAGCCCCGTGCAATAGACGTGTCGTCCTCGTTAAGCCTTATTGAACTCGATTTGCTCGAATAATGAGATGCAGGCGACGGAGGAACTTTGCTACCCTGCTTTCAGGACAAAAGTTTCTCCCTTTCTAACGGAACACAGGTTACAAGAGCGTTCCTTCCTTTATGGAGGACTCTAGATGCGCTTTTTTCTAAAAGTGAGCTCACCCCGCGGCTGCGCTGGGTAAAGTGTTAAAGGGTTAATATAAAGCCTTGAACTGCCCGCCCCCTCTTTCACCTTCTATGAGATCAATGGATAACAGCTTTCACTGTTACAAAAACACAACCCCTGCTTCCTTGACCCAGGCAGCACAAGACGTCAAGATGACGTCGAAATAAGGTCTTCGACGTTCGGCGACGTCGAAGTCCTTAACAAACTTTTTATCGACGGCATTGGTACGTCCACATGAGAGGTTCCGACAACGTCAAACGCGCGACGTAGTGACAACGTCATAAGCTTCACCTCGACGTCTTCAACAGTAATCGACGTCTGTTCAACGTCTTGTATGAAAAGTTCTTTGAACGTCGAGCACGCGACGTCATAAAAATGTCCTGAAAAACACGTTGACGTCTTCGACGTTATAATCGACGTCAGTTCTACGTTTTCTCCGTGTAGTTCTTTGAACGTCGAGCACAAGACTTCCCCACAATGTCCTGAGCAACACCTTGACGTCATCGACATTATTCGACGTCCGTTCTACGTTTTTTCGGGAGGTTCTTCAAACGTTGAGCGCGAGACGTCCCAACAATGTCAGAGCAACACCTTGTCGTCATTGGCAATAACAGACGTTAGGTCTACGTTTTCTCCGGGCAGTTCTTTGAACGTGGAGCACGAGACGTCCCAACAATGTCCTGTACAACACCTTGACATCATCGACAATATTCGACGTCATTTCTACGTTTTTTTTCGGGAGGTTCTTGTAATGGTGAGCGCGAGACGTCTTAAAAATGTCTGAGCAACACCTTGACGTCATTGGCAATAATAGACGTCAGTCCTACGTTGTCTCCGGGAAGTTCTTTGAACGTGGAGCACGAGACGTACCAACAGTGTCATGAGCAGCACCTTGACGTCCTCGACATTATTCGACGTCAGTTCTACGTTTTTTTTTGGCGGAGGTTCTTTGAACGTTTAGCGCGAGACGTCCCAACGATGTCTAATACCCTAGTTACACGGGCCGTTCTAACTGCAGTTAAGCGTAACCGCGGTTAGCTTAACCGCAGTTACCCGCTGTTACACGGCAAACCTAACTGTGGTTGGCCGCTAACCATAGATAGCGTAAACTGAGCTTGGCAACCTCAGTTAGGGCTCAGAACTGACAAGATGGCAGCGTCCGAAGCAGCAGCGAAGTCGCAGTGCTCGAAATCAGCGCAACCGGGCAGAAAGCGCGTTAACTGGCCGGTTGCGATCACCGAGGCCGTCATCAGGATTTGGGAAGACAATTTGCAAGTGTTGCGCTCGAATACAAGAAACGCGGCCATCTACGCCGCAATGGCAGAGCAGATGTTAGCTTTGTGGCGAGACTTGTAATTACGGCGGTTCGACGTTATCTAGGCTGCTTGACGCACTGGTGCCGGCTCCCTGCCTGCCGCAACCACCGGTTCGCGTAGGTCCTGAGTAGTTTGTTTCCTCTTAATATATACACAAAGGCTGACTGAGAAGAGGACTTCCGTGTAACACCCGCGCACCGCGGTTACCGGTAACTGCAGTTAGCGCCCGTAACCATAGTTTGCCGTAACTGCAGTTAAGGGTGCCCGTGTAACAAGGGTATAAGCGAGCACCTTGATCACCCTAAACAAGCGCCTTATAGAGCCCAAAATGCTGTCACATCACTTTTAAAATTTCTCGTCAATGTCAGCATTTTTATACTGTGCATGTAATCCACATTTCAACCTGGCTGAGCTGCTGAAATCTCTTACAATATTATCATTCTCGTGATTGTTGTTTTAGCAGGAATTGCTTAAAGATCCGAGACTTCACAACAACAAAAAGCAGGATTTAGCTCGGAGTCAGCGGGGCTGTTTATAGCATTTTTAGCGTTTCTAAGTTAATATCAGCGTCTTTGAAGCTGTAAGAAAATAATAATAATGTAAGAGATTTCTGCAGCTGAGCCAGTTTGAAGGGTGGACAGCATGCACCGCATCGAAAACGTTGTTATTGACGAGAAATCTTAAAAGTGATATGACAGGTCCTTGGGCAATAAAGGACGCTTGTTTAGAGTGACTCCGAATTGCACCCAAAACTGTCTAACCATGGAAGTGGTCGAAATTACCGATCACTAGGAAGCCGAAGGAACACCGTCCCCATGATTCCTGGATAGCGGGCAGGGGCGCTTTGGGGATTCAGGAAATGGGCTATTCCGTCCGAATATACATGCTTTCGCTAACATGCCTTGGAGCAACGAAGCCAGATCCGGTTGACTCCATCGTTTCACGGTGACTCATGTCGAGACCGTTATTATGACATCCCGTTCAGTCTAGACGTATGCTCGATGTTTTATGGTTGTTAAATGGGACGTTATTTCAACGTTGACACAACGTTACCACAGGCGTGCGCTCGACATTTTATGCCGTTAAATGGGACGTTATTTTATCGTTAATATTACGTTTTCAATTTACATCCAGTTCAGTCTAGACGTATACTCGACGTTTTATGGTCGTTAAATGGGACATTGTGTCAACGTTGGTATAACGTTATTACTTGACTTCCCGTCCAATTCAGACGTGCACTCGACGTTCTAAGGTCGTTAAGTGGGACGTTATGTCAACGTAAAATCCACCCTTTTTTCCAGACATTAGCCTTTCCATATTACGTCGAAGGGACCTGACGTTCAGACTTTCGACGTTCTTTCGACATGTGGTTCCTGACGTCATCACTTGCTTTCGACGTCTTTTCAACGTGTCTGTGCTGCCTGGCTCTAAGAAGCACATATGGCCCACACTGGAAACCGGAAGACTGACTTTTGTCATGACCCGAAAGACCTGTTGTCATGATGAACCTTGACGAGCTAAGCGGTAAGACTCCATTTGTCAATGGGCGCGTTCAGTAGCGCCTCCCTTGCCTCCGAACGGAGTGACTCGAGTCAGAGCTCTCTGGATTTTCTCGCCGGAAATCGTCACCAGTCAGGAAATGACGTCATCTGCGTGCACCGTCAAAGGACTCGGTGCTTCGGAGCTTGACTACGAAGCCCCCGGAGTTACGTGCACCGGAAGTGACTTTTCGCCGTACAGTGGAAGGAGTCAGCGACTCCTTGACTCCGGGGCCGCTACTGAACGCGCTTAATGGTACGTGATTTGAATGAAAACTGGGGTGACATTCTCTCAATACCATTGACCCTGTGCGCTGTCCAAACATTATTTTAAAATATCGTGTTTTTTCGTGTTTTTTATTGGTACATTGAATTTCGGTGTTTATTAGATAAATCCGAATTGACGAAAATTTTACCGGCAGGTGTTTTTCGGAGTTTTTCGGATTTTTCCGAAAACACGGAACCATAGTTTTGATCCATTCGGCCCTTTTTTAATTAAATTTCATAAATAAATAACGTTTTAGTGTGCCAGAAACCTGAAGACTCACCTGTACAGTATAAACCGACCCTCGGTCCTGCCTTGATCCCCGCAATGGATGAGACATTGACGATTGTTCGCGTCGGACCCGAGTCAGAGTCATAGCGCCGGAGGAACGCCGCGGTCAGCGTCATGACGGACGTTAGATTCAAGCGGTAGTAGTCGTCGATCGCCCTCTCGTCGTCGTACGACACGGCATAGTCGGAGCAGTTTCCAATCGTCGTGGCGTTGTGCTCGAGCACAGCCCTGTCCGGATCCGGGAGTCGAGCCGACGCTCGTTCCAGAAGGTCCTGGTAGTCCCGGAAAAGGGCCCTGGAGTGATCGCAGGTCTCGACGCTCACGTTGACTTCGCGTCCCAGAGCTGCGATAATCCGCTTCGTTTCTTCGAGACCGGCCGTGTTTCGACCCGTAATGACGAGCAGCGATCCTTCCGCGACGTGTTCGGCGAAACTGACCGCTATGCCCCTGCCAATGCCTCCGCTGGCGCCCGTCACAACGACGAGAAACTTCTTGCTCCAGAACGCAGTTTCTCTGCCTGGGCTGCCGCGAGGGCACGCTGCCTCAGCCATTTCTGCTCTCTTCAGCTCCCCTAGAGAAAAACACTCGGAGCGAGAAACAACTGGTGCTACATAATCAAACTCAGTCCAGCTGCGACGCTCACATGCATGTACACGTCGAGGTTTCAGGGACTGTTCTTTTCCAACAGAAGCTTGCAAAAAAAAAACAAAAACAAAAAAAAAACGTGTAGCGGTACGATTGCTAGATTGCTCAATCGCATTACTTCGGCAACTTGCCGTGTGTTTATAAAAATGGAATGTAGCGTGACGCCGGGTTTCGGCACCAGTTGAAGGAACTCCTGGTCGTTGGCGGCGAAACGGTTGGAGCCGGCCTGCCCCGCTGCTCCCGCTGCTCGTGCAACCGTCGGTCGATTCGCTCGTGCCCTGTCTTTTTTCCCCCTGGCTTCTTCATCGCCTTCGAGACCGATGTGGAAGTTTTTATATCGCCCGGTTTGTGTAGCTCTCGCAGTCCGTGTCACTTGCGTTATGGGTGCTGTGAAAAAATTCGCCGGGTAATCGAAGGGTAGAGCCGTACACCAATTCAGCGGCGCTGCATTTTAGTCCATCACGCAGGGAGGTGCGGATGCCCAAGAGCACTGGTGGTAGGACTTCGGTCCAGGAGCTTGATGAGCCGTGCGCTCGAATGGCAGCTTGTTTTTGTCGGTGGAATCGCTCCACGAGACCATTGGATGAAGGGTGGCATGCCGTTGTTTTGATGTGGTGTATACCGAGGAGGCCTGACAACTTGCGAAAAAGGTGACTTTCAAATTGTCTTCCTCGATCTGTTGTCACTGTTGTTGATACACATAAACGGCTTATCCACATGGAGATGAATGTCTGTGCGACTGTTTCTGCAGTCATATCCTTCATGGGCGATAGTGATAGTGATAGTACTTTATTGCACTTAAAAGTTTGTGGTGCCGTTCGGTGTGCAGGTGAGGAGGGAAAGGCATGCGCACATACACATAATGTGCCCCTTTCACCAACCGGACGGCGCTATGAGGAGGACTAGTCTAGACAAAAAGAAAAGGAAAACACACACACACACACTCTCTCTCTCTCTCTCTCACACACACACACACACACACACACACACACACACGCACGCACGCACGCACGCACACAAACACACACACGCGCACGTGCGGGGGGCCGGGGGGGGGGGGCATTGCCTCTGGTTAGCGGGTGAAACGGTCTACGCATGTGAGGATGTAACGGTAGTCTTGAGATGGAGGTAATGGTCCGACGATGTCGAGGTGGACGTTGCTGAATCGAGCGTCGGGTAACTGGAAGGTACCTATGGGTGTGACAGTGTGGCGGTGGATCTTGGCTCGTTGACAGTGTTGAGACGTTCGTGTGAAGTATGCAATATCGGTTTTCATCCTCGGCCAGACGTAGCGAGCGGAGACTAGTCGTTGTGACGCTCGCGTACCAGGGTGACAGAGCGAGTGGAGGGCATCAAAACGGCTCGTCGGAACTGTACCGGCACGTATGGTCGAGGACGGCCTATGGAAGTGTCGCAAACAAGTGTTTTGTCGCATTCAGGAATTTCTATGTCTAGCAGGACCAGTGCTTTAGAAGAGGAGCGAAGATGTAGAAGTTCCTGGTCAAGTCGTTGCGCAGTAGCCAGTTCCTGAAAGTTGATGATCGGCTGAGAGTTGTTGACGTCGTTGAGACCGATCCGAGATAGGGCGTCAGCTACGGTATTTTCATTGCCTTTTATGAAACGAATATCGCTGGTGTATTCCGCAATGTAGGCCATCTGCCGCATTTCCCTTGGTGTGTATGAGGAGCTGCTTGATGTAAGGGCGTACGTCAGGGGCTTATGATCAGTCATGATGTGAAATTGACGTCCTTCTAGAAAATAGCAAAAGTGTTTCACGCCAAGGTAAACGGCTAGAAGCTTGCGCCCGAACGTACTGTCACGTGATTCGGTTGGCGTCATTTGTTTTGAAAAGAGTGAAAGGGGTTGTCAACAGGATTCGGTAAACTGCTGAAGTACTTCTCCCACTGCTCCATTGGAGGCATCAGTTACAAGGTAGAGGTGTGCGTCAGGTTTCTGATGGGTCAACGTCGTAACATCAGTCAGCAAGCTTGTGCTTGATGGTTTGGAACGATCCAACTGCAGCTTCGTTCCACTCGAGTGGTATGGATGTCCTGGGATGTCCAGTGAGGAATCGGTTGAGTGGCTGGAGGATGGCTGCACAGTTTGGAATGAATCTCCTATAGAAGTTGACTAGTCCTAGAAATTCGCGAAGTTTCTTTGTTGTTCTGGGCTGCGGAAATTCTCGGATGACGTTCACTTTGTCCTGTAGAGGACGGATGCCATGTTGGTCTACGCGATGACCCAAGAAATCTAACTCGACAACGCCAAATTCGCATTTAGCGGCGTTCAGGACGACGCCGTATTCCTGGAGGCGGAATAACAGCTGGCGTAGATGGAGTTCATGTTCCTCATGGTTTTTACTGAAACCAAAGATGTCATCGATATAGGTGAAATAGACGTTCAACCCACGTGTGACTTGGTCCATGAAACGCTGAAACGTTTGCGCTGCGTTTTGCAGGCCAAATGGCATGCGCACGTACTCCAACATGCCAAAAGGTGTGGTTATGGCAGTTTTATGAATGTCATGGCGAATTCCACTGGGCGTTTTGGAGCGCGCCGGGATCAGTTGACCAGATCTGGAATGGAGCACACGATCCGAACGGGATCGCGCCGCCTACGGATCCCCAGTGGAATGTGACCACTGCTCCGGGATCGGCGAATGCCTTCCCGTCATTCAACTGCCCGGGAATCGCCTTTCCGCGGCCGCCGCGGTCGTTTCGAAGACGTTTTCGCAATCGCGGCGCTAACACGTGTTCGACGCACGGTGGCAGGAATGGCTCAGGTGCTTCTAGCAACGCGGCAAAACCTTCTCTTCTCCTTCCTGGAAAACGAACCCGCTGTCGAGCCAAGGGTTAAGCAAGCGGCCATTACGAATTCTTTTGAGGCGAGATGGGCGAGATCAGGCGAGATGCTCCGCGAGAAAGGAAGTCACGTGTGTGCGCCGAGGGCTGGCCCGGCTGGCTTCCGGTTGAATCCGCCGAAATCGTCGGAGCGACTTTTCTCGGATCCAGATCGAGATCTGGAGCGGGAGCTCATCCGAAACGACCAGTGGAACACGTCCGTCTCGATCCCGATCGCCGAGTGAAACAGGCTAGCTCCAGAAAAGTCGATCCAGGCGCGCTCCAAAATGACCAGTGGAATTCGCCATCAGATGGGTCGACTGGGATCTAATGAAACGCCTTTACATGGCATATTTTCGTGAAGATTGTCGATGCGTGCAGCATTCCAGCGAAGTCTTGAATGTGGGGGATTGGGTACCGATCGGGTACAGTGACCTTACCGCGGACGACGCGGCAGCTCCAAAAAAAAAAAAAAAAATAGAGGGAGGGGAAAAAAAAAAAAAGAGCCGGCGCCTGCGGCCTGCATAGCACAGTCAGGGACTGGGGCCGTCCCATCTTCACTCGCGTGTTGGCCATGCGGGGGAACGCGCAGCGCACTGTTTTTGTCCACCCAGCCAGCCGGCTTCTTCGTTTTGCTTCTATTTTGGGCAATGACATTTCCCCAAAAAAGTACAACAATTTTTCCTAGCTATTTTTTTTTTCATTTGCGTTTTTGTTGTTGTGTTTGTTGTTGTTTTGGGGGTCTGAGTAACCACGAAGGTCGGGAAATTGCTTCCGTATGGAGAGCCGATCGCGGGGCGGGGAGACGGTCTGCGCGAGAAGAAAGCCCTTCTTGAACGGGGGTCGGCCTACAGATGTAGCAAGTGGAGGGGAAAAAGTTTCCCAAACTCCCAAGGCAAGAGGAGGCCTTGGCGGGCGACACAGGTTGTAAGGGGATACATCGCACTGCCGTCTGTGTTGAAGCGCTGCTTCCACGGTGGTCGTCGGAGACATAAAAGAATCGCGGCATTTCCGCCTGTATTTCTGTGTCTGGTCTCCGAAACACCATTCGGTTCTTGCCGAGCCAGCCTGCTATGTTCAGGCGAGCGCACTATTATACACCCATAAGGTTTTACACTATTTTCAAAGACGACCATAAAAACAGGAAGCACTCTGAAATAAAAAAAGGCATCGCCAGTGGAGGTGCTGGAACGAGAGGGATGTTTTTTTCCTCGTCTCCAGCAGCTCATCTGCTTCCTCTTCCCCAGCCTTCCTTCTCCTCGCCCTGTCACTCCACTGAAACTGCAGTTGTAGATCTGTCACTGAAATCCGCGGACGGTTTCTTTGGACATCTGAACATCAGAGGATATTTTTCTTTTCAACGAGTGCGATGCTAAAAAAAAAAAAAAACACACAAAAAACACGGTATTTAAAGTTTTACACTTTTAATCGGCGACCAAAAGGACGCTCCTTGATACGTGGTTGCGAGGACCCAAGAAATTGGCAGTTTGTCAGGGGGAGCAGCCACCGGAAATATCCAAAAATATCGGCACGGCAGCAGCGGACCGTATCGTACCAAGAGTCACCCAGAATTTACAAAAATCTGGTAGGGTTTGTTTCAATTTTGTGTGTGTGCATACGTAGCAAAGCAAGAGGGGATTGTGAAATCTTAGGTCGCATGGACTGCATTGGAGGGAGTTCACGATGTTTCGTTGGCCCTATGAAATAACCGCATAAAACAATTTTGCAATAGATTGCGAAGGTATTTCGCACACAGACGTAGTTAGTAGAAGTAATCAGTAAAATTTTAGTAAGGTTAGTTCACGTAAACAAAAAAAAAAACAACACTTTTTTTCATTTTGCGTCTAAACACCAAATAATATTTTAAGCCACTGTGGCGTTAATTCTGGCGAAATGAAGGCAATGTTATGTATTATTGTATTTTATTTTCATTCCACCCATTTTTTCAGTCATAATAAACACCTCAGTTGCCCAAAAAAAAAAGGATTTGATAGATTCGCGAAAAAGAGATTCCGCGGAAATTTACCCATAGAAAAATGCTTCTTTTCTTTCACTAAAAAGGTTTATGTCTTCATTCTTAAAAAAAAAAAAAAAAAAGAATCCACTATTTTTGGGCACCACTGTACTAAATCGTAGCACGCTACGTTAAACAAGCCAATTTGCGCAGACACTTCAAAGGGCTAACGAAACATCGTATGTGAACTCCCGGTAAAGTATGTCAGATCCCCTGACCACTTTTGGGGTTTTACATGCCAATCCAACGACGGGCATCTGGCACGCCCCAGCGGAGGACTGAGGATTAATTTGGACCACCTGGGGATCTTTTGACGTGCAACCAAAAGCTCGGTTACACCTGCTCCGCAATAAGCCTCCGTCAGAATGCGGGAATCCGAACCCACCACCCGGGGATCCGTAGGCCGGCGCTTTGCCTCGGAGCCACCGAAACGGCTGGCTTTTGGATTTAATTTCCAAAGCATTGCATTGTGGTGACGTTCTAAAGAAAGTCGCATTTCTCTTAATGTAGAAAAATAATTGTGTGTGTCAACATTTCATTGCTTTGTGACGAGATTTTTGGATTAATGTAGGGACACACGGTATACGAAATGATAATTAACCTTCTATAAACAGTGAAATCTTGGTAATAACTTGTTTTTTTTTTCACTTTTAATTCCCCCCCTTTCCCCTTCTTCCTTCCCCCCCCCCCCCCACTTCACCCTTTATTTCGACCGCTAGCCCCCCTACGTAAAATACACTTCCGGGGTCGCTGTCATACATCTGCCTTTAATAACTCCTCACTACCACGCGCAATCATGCACTGGAATTCTCTTCCCGATCACATAACCGCACTTTCCGACCCTACAGCATTCCGAGTAACTGTCTTAGATTTTTTAAGTACTATTTCGTTTTCGTTTACAGTGATGTTCTTGCCCACATAAGGAAGTGTTATATGTGCTTGGACCCTACAATTTGTATAATACATAATTTTGTTAAAGTGGTTTTTTCAGTTGTAATATTGCTATCCTGTTGGTACTGTTCTTTTTTTCTCTTTTAAGTGTTGACTATACTGTAACTTGACCAAATCCCCCCCTTGTGTAATGTCCAGTAATGGACCTTCAAGGTATTATGAATAAATAAATAAAGAAGAGCCCAACTCCCCAGAACACAATTTGCACCTAGAAATTCGGTTTCTTTCCGCCCGAACACCGCCGATTAAGAACTGGCCGGTTCGAGTCTCGCTCACTCTCTTTTCCGTGGTCACGGGCCGTTTTCTAAGGTTTTGACGCGACCACCAAATTTAATCAAAGTCGTTGGTCACTGAAGGCACACATTCACTATTAAAAATAGAAGAAAATATGAAACCCATTTTTTGTGGCTTCTAAAAAGCTGCAAATACGTTGATTGAAAAAAAAAAAAAAAGTTCCACAGAGAACCGGAAGCATTCTGTGCTTGCGCCGTTTCGCGTATCGTGGGACTCGCGGGGACGGCGATGGCAGTGGACGACGGGCGTGGGACCTCTACTTCAGAACTGTCGCTCGCGGTACCGGCGAATTCTATCTGCCTTTAAAAGAGAATTTTGGGACTGATCAAAAGAATTGGTATTCATCCCGTACGACACGCCCGACCACCAAGCCGATTTGCACGAAGACGTCGCCGAGCCGTCGCTCCCTTCTCGTGGCTGAAGACATCACTCGCGCAAACGTCAAGCACGAAGTGTGTACTTCGATTTAAATATGCACGCGTACGATTTCTTTACTAGGTGCGAATGTCGCCAATGCGTGGTGCTTCCCGACTTCGACCCGGGAGTGCTTTTGCTGGAGGAAAATCGGCAGCAAACTTTCAAACTTACAGTTTACCGGCTGCGAAATTATTGGCCCAGTAGCTCAGTGGAAAGCCGTCCCCTTCACACGCGGTAGAACCGGGTTCGATCCCCCAGCGGTAGCGTACCTTTTTTTTTTTTTTCAAACATTTTGCAATGTTTACATTAATTTTTTTCCAATTATCACTGAAGAAACAAACAAAATAAATAACAAACAAATGTTGTGGACGAAACGTCGCTGAACTAAATGGTATGGGATTTCCTTTTTGACACCTGCGAACTCAATGTAATCACTTTCCTCAAAATACAAGGAGCATATAAATCAGGTAGCGTCCGCTTTCCGAGGTGCCCGTAAATGTTCTACAGGAATTGCAGCCAGCCATTGGTCCCGATCCCGTTGATCTTTCGGAAACTCTGTGGCACAATGCCACTTTTTTTTCGGACGCAGGACATGTGAGCCAGCTCTTCACGCAACATCCATGGGTGTATTCTTTTCGGAACCGATCACGGAAATTCACCACGGGCACTCACTACTCATCTCCAACTCCTCAATGTACAAAACAACTCATCTTGAAGTCGGCCCCGGGGCTCGGTGCCGACATGAAGTGCTTCGATCGCTTACGCTTCCTTGTACTTCAGGTTTTCTTCGCTGCCTGGAACATACAAGACGGCACAGCAATGCTTCGGACCACAACAGACCTGGATGACATTGGCATTATCGGCGACCTGGATGACATCGGCATTCCCCCACCACTCGACTATCTATGACTGCCTACATCGGATGCCTATCAGCTGCCGCTGATTGGCATGAACTTCGACGCCAGGGGACCAAAAGCGGGCACGGCCTTTGACTACAACCTACAAAAGGAGCGTCCGGTCACTGCCTGGACGGGGCTCGGTGCCAACATGAAGTGCTTCGATCGCTTACGCTTCCTTGTACTTCAAGTTTTCTTTGCTGCCTGGAACATACAAGACGGCACAGCAATCCTTCGGACCACAACAGACCTGGATGACATTGGCATTATCGGCGACCTGGATGACATCGGCATTCCCCCACCACTCGACTATCTATGACTGCCTACATCGGATGCCTATCAGCTGCCGCTGATTGGCATGAACTTCGACGCCAGGGGACCAAAAGCGGGCACAGCCTTTGACTACAACCTACAAAAGGAGCGTCCGGTCACTGCCTGGACGGGGCTCGGTGCCAACATGAAGTGCTTCGATCGCTTACGCTTCCTTGTACTTCAAGTTTTCTTTGCTGCCTGGAACATACAAGACGGCACAGCAATCCTTCGGACCACAACAGACCTGGATGACATTGGCATTATCGGCGACCTGGATGACATCGGCATTCCCCCACCACTCGACTATCTATGACTGCCTACATCGGATGCCTATCAGCTGCCGCTGATTGGCATGAACTTCGACGCCAGGGGACCAAAAGCGGGCACGGCCTTTGACTACAACCTACAAAAGGAGCGTCCGGTCACTGCCTGAACGGGGCTCGGTGCCAACATGAAGTGCTTCGATCGCTTACGCTTCCTTGTACTTCAAGTTTTCTTTGCTGCCTGGAACATACAAGACGGCACAGCAATCCTTCGGACCACAACAGACCTGGATGACATTGGCATTATCGGCGACCTGGATGACATCGGCATTCCCCCACCACTCGACTATCTATGACTGCCTACATCGGATGCCTATCAGCTGCCGCTGATTGGCATGAACTTCGACGCCAGGGGACCAAAAGCGGGCACGGCCTTTGACTACAACCTACAAAAGGAGCGTCCGGTCACTGCCTGGACGGGGCTCGGTGCCAACATGAAGTGCTTCGATCGCTTACGCTTCCTTGTACTTCAAGTTTTCTTTGCTGCCTGGAACATACAAGACGGCACAGCAATCCTTCGGACCACAAAAGACCTGGATGACATTGGCATTATCGGCGACCTGGATGACATCGGCATTCCCCCACCACTCGACTATCTACGACTGCGTATACATCGGATGTCTATCAGCTGCCGCTGATTGGCATGAACTTCGACGCCAGGGGACCAAAAGCGGGCACGGCCTTTGACTACAACCTACAAAAGGAGCGTCCGGTTACTGCCTGGAGGTGGCTCGGTGCCGACATGAAGTGCTTCGATCGCTTACGCTTCCTTGTACTTCAGGTTGGTCTCTCTTATTATGACGTTATCTACCGTTCAAAACAAAGTTACTTGTCGGTGCCGTGCCCCAGCACCATCGTGTATGTGTGTATTCATGCCATCTGTGAAACTTTGCTATTTCAATTGC
>JABSTQ010000878.1:0-34805 GCA_013358835.2 Ixodes persulcatus
TGGTCATTTCAAATTACAATTTACAAGTATAGTTTACTGAATACTTGACAGTAAGCCTTACTTTTGGGAAATAAATTATCATGTTTCCGCTTACAATTAGCTGCTCATCCTCTTAATGTAGCTTGTTCTTTTTCTGATCTAACTTCCCAGTTCAGAGTCCAGCAAACCTTTTTCCTCGTGACTTACTCGTAAACCGTTAATTAATAACGTCCTCGTGTCTTTGTCAGCATATTCAATAAAAGAACAAATTTGCATCAAAACAAGTTTTACATGTCACTACTACTTCAAGCTCTGTGATCTTTTTCAATTCTAGTTTGAGTGTTCAGTTTCTCATTCAGCTCAGGTCAGTTTGTGTGTTTCCAAGCTTACTTTTTATGTTTAGAAATAACCTACATTTTATGTCGATAGTAGCAACAGTGTCACTAATTGCACTGGTTATATGGCGGCAATATACCCAATGGCTGCTCACTACAACTTTAATAAAAATGAACATAGGGCCTTTGCAAGTTAATATACTGACTATATTGCGCCAGAACGTCGAATTTGGAGAACCACGAGTCATTCGCACTTCATGCGCACTGCAAAACTTCCCGACTGCCCGTTTCGCTCAAGGGGCAACAAAAGAGCCAATTATCGAGGAACTCTTTCTTTTCTACAAACTTGTTCTCCACAGTGCGCACCAAAGAGTTCCTTCTGGCAGCCTTACAAAAAGTAAGAATTCCAAATGGTGTTTAAAGGGAAGCTTAGGCGGTTCCGTATTTGAAGACACACACTTAAATCGTTTTGATTTCGCCTCCAGGATCCCGAATGTAAAGATTATTTTGCAATTTGGTGCATGGAGGTTGAAGAAAATCCTTTTTCAAAGTACCGCCGACGCCCCTCCTTCCCGGAGCGTGACGTCATAAAAGGAGTTTTCGGAATTGACGCTTTCGCGCATCTTCAGCGCCTATCAAAGCTATGCACGCGCACTTTTGCTATTTTCAGAAAGGTCAGAAAAAGGCGTCCCGACTGGTGCCACTGCGGGGGGGGGGGGGGGGGGGGGGGGGGGGGGGGGGGAATACACCTGGCGAGCTTGCAAATGCACGCGCTGCCCACGCGAGCGACACACGCTTGGCGGCGTAAAGATCGTCTCATGACGTAACGACTGGTCGGAGGTTTTTCGCATTTTCTTGCGCTAAGTTACATCTTCGGGGAAAAAAAAATAAAAAAAGAACGTGATTTTCAGTTTTACGATATAAAACTACGCTAATATCAACCTCTATTTCATTTTTTGAAAAAAAAAAAAAAAAAAAAAACGTGTTTAAGCTTTTTTTAGAGACAAAAGATTATCGACAGGATTTGTCGCTGGAGCGTAGCCTGCCCATATTAATGGCGAATTCGGGTGGTCAGTCGTCGGCAACTTATTTTGCCGGAAAGCCGGCAATAGTGTTCGCGTGGTCAGTTTCCGGCCGGCGCGCACCGTTCGGGTGGTGGTTCTTCGGCAAGCACCGGCAACTTTCCGGCGCTTTTTCCGCCCGAGCTCCAAACGGCCGGGCGAGTGGGCGCCAGACTGTATCCGGTGTCGTCACTTCCGAAATGGGAGAGAAGGTCAGTGAGAAAAAAATTAACGAAAGAGCGAAACTGATCTGAAGTCACTTCAGCAGCCACTACTCGAGTCAATCCAAGGGGTTGACTCGCCGCCGTCACATGGGTGACGGCGGCGACAGCCTCTCGCTTGCGGTGTCGAGCGGGCAAGAGGCGAAGTAAACTGCCACCGTCTGGCGTTTCGTGTTCGGGTGGCGAGGGTCACGTGGTGTGCCGCCGGCGCGTTTCTGGTTGCCGGTTCCGCCGGCTCGGTTTCGCCGGCGATTGACCCACCCGAATTCGCCATAAGTGTAAGCCACACGAAGACCATATGGTTTCTTTAGTAATGCATTCGAGTGAATAGATACAAAGTCACCGCCAAGTTAAGAAACGCAGGGCGTGGCAAGCATCTCATTATCGCTCAGTGGCCAGTCAGATTGCGACATTAGCTATTAAGAACAGCGAAGGACCAATGAGGAATCGTGAACATATTAAGCCCCTCCCCCTGCGTTTCTTAAGGGGAGGTGCGGGTCGATAAACTGCAATATCTTGCATAAAGTGTGAATATGGGTTTTTGGTTTGTTATCTTTGAATATTATTTTTTATATAAAAAAAAATAATAACGTCCGCTTACGATCGCGAAACTATACTTCGTCTCACCCTACGATGGACTAAAGCGAAAAGCTACGGACCGCCAGATCCAATCACAAGCCACTTAGAAATTGTGCGGTATTTCGCTTCGATCAACGTATCGGTGACCGCCTCTCGGATCACTGATGAGGGGACGGGTGGACAGTGGTTCGAATCGAAGAGCAGTGAGTGACTCAACAATTTTACATCGCAAAGAAAGCCACGACATATAGGCTCTTTGCAGGGTCGAAGCTATGAAATGATGCGGCGCTTTTGGATTCGAGCATTATTCGTCCACGCCCGCCGATAGTATAGCGCGGAACGTGATTGGACCTGGCGGCCCGTGGCTTTGGCCTTTAGTCCATCGTAGGATGAGACAGGGTATAGTCGCATTTGAAGAACTCCCGGCAACTCAAAACGGCATAAATTCGAGCCATTTTGTGTGCTTGGCACTTCAACTCGAGACGTCGCCCGCCATCATATTTATGTTGAGACGCATAGTCCGTCTCTTCTCTATTGCAGTCTGCTGCAGTTTGCACACAAGAACTGTTTTTTTTTTTTTTTTTTTCCAAATTTGGCACACATATGGTTGATAATTTGTAGAATGCAACTATTAAAGGTTTGCTGGAAGGTTTTTTCTTATATATGTGTGAAACATTTAAGAAACTTTTGTTAGCCCTTTGAAAAGCGGCGTTTTTTATTTTCATTTATTTTAAAAGAAAATAGGTCGCGCACACCTTATTTCTGTTGCTCATTGCACTCACTGGCTTAAAAATAGCGACGTAGATTAATTTACTAGGCTCTTTTAAGTGTGTTTACATGCCCCACGTGTGCGCAAGAACATGGTTCTTTTCGGCATGCCCTCGACATCCAGAGCATAAAGATAATCTATATAAAAACTAACACCAGATAAATAAAAACAGATAAGGCACTAAAACAATGGGAATTTTTTTTTATTGTAAATATTGATAACAACAAATTTTTTTTTTTACCCTGGTGCATACTCTCTTAAAGGGGCCCACCAACAATTTTTGACTGGTTTGAAGTTCGCGCTGAAACGGAGATCCATGAAAGCAGGAACACCGAGGAAAAAAAATATTACAGAAATTCGCAATATTTTGTGAGTTATTAGCAAATTAAATATTGCAGAAAACAACTTTAAATAAGCAAAACATTGCGCTTCATGACGTAAAATGAAACAGTTTAGCGATTGGAGCAAAGCGGTTGGCCAATTGGATGCGAGTTTGGTTGATAGCCCGTCGGCCCGGTCGGCCATTAGGCCTCGCTGCAACCATCGTAGCTTTGGAATCGGGTTGCCATCATCGATGAATTTACCGGGCTTATCGGATTTTGAGCGCCGAATTCTTAAAAAGGAGTGCGGAGCTGGGCGTCGCGCCGTACGAGGGCATACCACGCAAGCGCCGCGATGAGTCCGCTTCGACAGCCGCGGAAGCCTCGTCTCCCGCAACTCCGCCACCGGAGCCACCTCGGCCGCCTCGGCGAGTAGGAGGTACTCCGCCGCTGGGAGGCGCGCATGAGCGACGAGGCGTAAAGGCTTTAACGAGGCGTTGTTTTCGCCCTTTTTGAACTTTAATTTGCTACTTTATTAGCTCTATAAAAACGACTTTTTAGAGAAATAATGACGGTTAACGTGTGATATACTTTATTCCGCTTCAAAATTTCTGGGACGGCTCTCGCCAATCACGAAACCCAGTGAATGTGACGTATAGTGAAAGGGAGCGCCGTTATGCGCGCGCATTCGGCACCTCGCGGCGCCACCGTCGGAGGAGGTGTTTCCGAATTTTCAAATTAAAATATGATGCGCTAATATTTTAAAACTCTTTCGTTGTCCACTGGGTTTCCGGGACCACTAGCGTGGAGAAACCGCAAAAAAAAGTAGACGCTCAAATACTGTTGGAGGGCCCCTTTAAAGGGGCCCTGCAATCATATTTAAGCGTCTACCTTTTTTGCGGTTTCCACGTCTCTTGGGGTTCGGGCAACCCAGCGGGCCCGGAGAGAGTAACTAAATATCAGTGCGTCATATTTTAACCGGACGACGCGGAAACTTCCTCCACCTACGAGGGCGACCCGCGTTGCCGAAAGCGCGCGATATGTGACGTCTTAGGTCCTGACCTTACTACTGGTCAGAGCCGCTAAAAGCTTTTTTTTTTTAGTCGAGATACAAAATATAAGTGTTGCGAACCGTTTCAGTTGTGTATGAAAGTAGTTTTTGTTTAGTATTTTAGATCAGAAAAGAAACAAATGCAGTTTATGAAGTACGGAAACAAGAAATGACCCGTCGACATACCCGCCACCAAGCGGCGGAAAAAACGGCGGATACTAGAAAGGAGTAGTGGAATTAGGCGCCGAAACGGAAAGGTCCCGGATGTACGCGGCGGCGCTGCGGTCGTATACCGGCTCGAGGATCCGAGCGGTTCCGAGCGTTCCGAAGGCCTTCGGCGCGGGCCCTGCTGGCGATTTGGCCATTTGGCGGTTTGGCAGCACGAAGTGGCTCCCGTTCTGAACTGATCTTTACCCCTTGTTTGTCTGTCGTTTGTGGTCAATCCAGTGTTATGCCGAAGTAGTCTTTAATCGCGCAGCAAATGCATTGCGAGCCGCCCTGGCCGCCCGCTTCATACAGCCTATCCAACACATGCTTTAGTGGCGCCCTCTCGAGCCGTCGACACGGAGCGCGGCAGCAGTGAGCGCTTGATGAGCTCACTACCCCTCCTCTAGTTCACGGCCACTCAATCCAGGACCTACGACGTCATGAAGCAGGTTATTTTTTGCTTGTTTTTTGTAATTCTAATTTGCCTATAACTTTTAAAATAAAGCGAAATTTGAGAAAAGAAAAGTTTCATTAAGTTACTACGTTCAGTGCGCTCAGGTTCGGTGCAAATTAAAAACCAGTCAAAAAGTTGTTGCAGGGCCCCTTTAAGCTACCAGTTGCTGTAGTCAAGAAATTCACTGCGCACGAACAAGAGCAAGTTGTACGCCTGCGTTTTCAACTTACCCGAGAGTTACTGGCCTTGCAGTGGTAAGCAGCGTGCCTGAAAGAAACACCTAACCTGACCACTCTCATGCCCAACGCCCTAACTACGAGCGTTTTGTTAGGCCCGCTTCAGACGGAGCAATTTCGCCCAGCAACTTGACGTCGCAACACCAGCAACACGGGCCGTCCGCGTTCACACGCAGCAACCGAATTGCTCCGACTTGCTATCATCATCTTTCACTTTGAATTTTCTTGCACTATTTAGACACCCAGCTACGTGCTAAAAACGTGTTTTTATATCTTTAAATGGCGTAGAGAATACTAACTCATCTTTCTGAAAAGGTTTATTTCCAAAAACGATCGATTTCAAACCAGAACCAAGTCTTTAGCTGTCATCATCACCACCACGGGGTGTCACGTGAAATATCGCGTCCCTGATTGGCTGCTGCCGCTTCAAACGGCTCCGAGTTGTTCGAGTTGCTCGTCCGTTCCGAGCCGGACCCGATCTCAGCAATTCGTGCCAATCTAGGGAAAGCTAGCCAGCAACCTCAAAATTGCTGGAAAAGTTGCCCCGTCTGAAGCGGGCCTTACACCCGACGAAGCTTATTTTCTGTGCTTTTCCTCTCATAAAAATAATTTCCAGTCCTCGTAGTTCCTTGGTTACGGATATGTCTGCAAAGGAGAACTAGCACTGACCTTGAAAAAAGTTATGCTCGGTGACTCAAAAAAAAAAAAAAAGCAGCCATTTTCTTGTTTTTTCAATCTTCACCAAAACAATACAACTTTCGTCAAAAAAAAAAAAAAGCGCGTGTGACGAAGTTAGCGTGGCCTGTTTTTCCCGAACGGCTCGACGTCGATCTGGTCGATGTATGTACAGAACGTCGATCGTGTTCAAACATGCACACGCAGATAAAGAGCAAAGATTGAAACCTGCGGTGCATGGGTGTAGTTGATAAATAAATAAAAATAAAGCCACACTGAGAGCCATGTTGTAACAACCTTGCAGCTTAACAAGACTTGTTGTTGGACTGATTGCTGCATGATGCTTAGGAAAATTGTAAGCAGAGACAAACGCGAAGGCTGAACAAGCGCTGGTCTGTGTCCCCTTCTTTGTTCTCGTCTCTGTTTTACGTACACAAGTAAATTCCCTGGGAACTTAGCTGAATTCGGTGCTTAGCCGGCATACAGTCAATGGCAAGGGGTCTCTAAACCCCGGACGCGGGCCGAATCCGACCTCGGAGGTCTTCAGACCGGCCCGTGGCTGGCCGCGGTCCTTCCAATTAAGTTCAGCCCGCCGCCCGCGGCCCGCTTCCGGCAAGCACGCTGCTACCGCCGCACAAATGAACTCGAGTAAGGAAACCGCTCCGCCACGCGCACGTTGGTTCTCTCGCCATAGAACACAGGGGACATTGTGACAACCAACATCGCCAGTCTTAATCCCTTTCATATCTAGATGTCTAACTGCGTCCAATCATTATGTTATAACTTACCGCTTTATCTCAACATTCTTTTGCATAATAATATTTCTATAGAAACAACCCCCAAGAAAAAATTGATCGATGTCCTTAATCTGTTAGATCTACATTTTGTGTAAGAATTGTGTAACTGTTCCTTTCACTGAAATATGCATAGTGTCCCATTACGTTGAATGTGTCAGTGTACTTTTATTGGAAATGTTCTTCTGTTCCTGCCCACTGCTGTCGTGTGTAGGGGCGCAGGGGGCCCTCAAGCTGCACCACGCAGCTTTTTCCCTTGCGTCCCATCTCACAATGTAATGTTGAGAGATAAATAAATTCAAATTCAAATTCAAATATGAATTCCATCCCGTTCCCATGTAGGACTATATTGTGCCTAGTGTCCTATGCCGTAACTATTGCGTGTTGTCAGTACGTTCTACCATTATCAGTAATCTGCTGCCTTGTGTAAACATACCAAAGTTCATATGCGCCTTAATTTAAGCCGGACAAGTTTTCAGGGTCATAAATATTGTGTGAATATATATTGAGCTAGATACTAAATTTCGAATCGAAGTATAAGTATTCCTCCACTTAAGTTCTTTTTTTTTAATTTTTGCTTCAACTTTTATTTGTATGTTTAAAAGCTTACTAAGGTTATTTCTCACTTGTTTTTTTTTTTTTTCTCGTCTATGTTTACTTATTTTTATCGGCCCTCGATGCGCGACATGTCCCTAATCCGGCCCCTTAGCCAAGAAGTGAGGAGACTTTAGGTTTAGACAATGGCTGGAACGAAGCTATAAAAGCAGGAAGCGTCAGAGCAGCGCAGCGGCAAGACATCGCGTGCCTAAAGAGCACGCGACAAAACTTAAGTTCTGAAAGTATTAATGTCTGTATAACTTTAGTCTCCATATACATGAAGAGTTCAAGCATTATTGCACCTGTCAGATTATGATCACTCCGAAAATTAACCGGTTTATAGTTGAAAAGTTACATAGTAGGTTAGTGATTGTAAAAAAGCTTTCTTTGGTAATGCATCATCAGCAATATTTCAGAGCTTCTAGTATAGCACCGTATTAATTAGTTGTTTGAAACTTGACAAATATAAGTCTTTGCTGACACACATATTTTGATTTTAAACTTGCAATCTTCAGCAACAATCGGATTCTCTTGATTGTGGTGAAAGTTACCTGTACTGCTGATACCGTCACTGCTTATATATATTTTTTAATCAGTGGTAGGGAACCTTTTTCTGTAGCTCGCCCCCCTCCCCTCCCCTACGGAAATGGGGGAAAAGGCCGAGTATAGAGGTTTTTTTCCCTAAAACCCCCTATGGGTTTATAGGGAAAAGAGTCCTATACCTGAGCAGTGCCGGTCTTGTCTATCCTGGAGCCCATGCCGCATTCCATACACAACATCAAAATTTAGTTGAAGCTACACGTGCTTCTAGCAAGATCACCTGTCGGATTTTGCATCACGTGACCGAGATCGCTGTGGCGGAGATTCGCAGAGAATTAATTCACGCACCATACGGCAGACGATTATTTGGCCGAATCTTCTCACAGGTTCGTATACGTAGCAATTTGGCATAGGAGCGAGCAAGGTATGTTGTAAATCGCGCCACGTTGCTTTTATTTTAGCCATGGCCTAAACGATCGTACACCAGCCGAGCACGGCATTGTACAATTTGTTGCGAGAGCATATGGCTTTCTTGAAACTCTACAAAAAACACCACAGTGTTTTTGTTTGCATGTCAGTTGACGATGCATGTCAGTTGACGAATTCGACATCGAGCAATTCGGGAACGAAAGCAACACTAACTTCGTCATACGCGCAATTTGTACGAAGGTCGTTGGGGCCTGAAGGAGATTGAAAAGATCAGAAATAGCTCACTGGGTACCAAAACATTACGAAAGACCATAGCAAGTTTTTTTCTTCTCTTTTTTATATCGGTTAAAGCGACTCTTCGAAGACTAAAAAAATAATTAATTAGTCTATAAAAACACACATTAAATAACTGCGTCGGTTTCAACAAAATATCGTTTTTGGGAGCGTTTGGCCCTAAATCTAGAGGTTCCGGTATTTTTTTAGCGAGGCTGCTTAACACTATAAGAGCAGAAAAAAAAATTGAAAAGTATCAGAAGCTGTCTAATTTAACTCTACACGTAGCCGCCGCTCCGCTGAGTTAAAACCACTGGCATGAAGCTTGTAGTTTGTTTTGGGCCGCACATTTCTTGAGTAGACCCGGATTAGTCGTCAATCCAAAGTAATTTTTTTGAATACGGCAATCTCTATGTGACCTGCACTCAGACTTGTACTCATTCAGAGTTGTACAAAAATCGAGCCAACCGTTTGCTTTTACACCCCATGACCATGCTGACTGGTATACGGACATGCGCAAAAAGTGAAGTCACGGGGCATACAGCCAACGGTTAGTATACGTTGTAAAACACGCCATTCCGCATCGTTCCAGCCAATATTTAAGCGATTGGGCACCAACCAATCACGGCACTGTACTGATTATTACAAAAGTATATGACTTTGTTTAAAAGTTCACGAGAGCTGCAGGTTTTTTTTTTTATCTTTTCTATCTTTCTGCGCACGCTCGAACACGGTCGACATGCGTATACACACTCATCAATCAACTCGACATGGAACCATTTGGGAGAGAAAACAACGCTAACTTCGTAACGCTTCTTGCAAAAGTTCTTCGGGTCCGTTGAAGATTGAAGAGATGAGCACACAACGACTTTCAATTGGCTCATTGAGTCTAAACTTTCACAATGCCAGAGCGAGTCTTTCGCTGTAACGGCTTCGACGACGCATTGAAGACTCAGAGATAAGCTGTCAGTCAACGAAAAATAACGCAAGATAACTGCGTAGGTTGCAATAAAACGCGCGCTGTCGCTGCTCTCGGCCTTAAAGCGGTCTGGTCAGGTATTTCTTTCAGGCAGGCTATTTAGCACTGTATGATCAGAAAGGAATGGGAGGGTACCAGAAACTGGCCAATATGACTCTGCGCATAGCGGCTGCTCGGGTGAGTTGAAAACACTGGCACTCAACTTACCCTCGATTATGTCCAGTAAATTTCTCGACTACATCAATTCGCTCGAATGCATTGGTGAGTAAACTAAAGCAAACTGGATGTGACTATGGTCGTTGAAAGGACAGAAGTTCAGGAGAAGTTCCTCCCATCCCTTTCCACTTTAATGAAAGAACGCTGGAGAAAAGGCGGCTTCCTCTCCAGCGTCCGCTCTGCTAAAGTGGAAAGAGGGGGGGGGGGGGGGGGTGGACATCCCCTGAATCGTTAAGCCAGGGACACATTGCTCAGACATTATACAAACGAGTCTGCAATTACGAGTCCGTGGTCCGAATGTGGCGTGCAAAGTTTTCTCCTTGAACTCGTTGCCATGCGGTATTCGAAGCACGGATATCGCGCTGACTTGCATTCGAAACTGTATGCAGACTGTCCTTTATAGGGTGCCTTCATGTGCGCTTTGCTTAGGGTGGAGACATCTGGCCATTTTGTCCCACACTTTTATTTTTATTTTTTGTTCAGAAGCGCGTGAAAGAGCGTGTCCACGCACGCGCTTGTGGCGCTGACTGTGCTATGGCAACATTTTGTTTTCGTCGATTTCTTTGTATTTTACCTTTGGGCGCGTGTTGTCGGCATCGGGTACTACAAAGGGTGGCATCACCCTAAACAGAAGGACATTGAGGCACCCTAGTCCTTTATATAACGTATAATTCCCGAGTCCCACTCGAGCGACAAACAGATACAACAGATACCGACAAGCCTCAAACCCGTGCATCATACACGAGAAGGTATCTTTGGCAGGCGTGCATCCACTCCTGCTCACTTGCACGAGCACCGAGACTCCAAGAACACTGCACTCCAAGGCCGCTAAACTCGTCAAGCACAACTTTGTGCCCGAAGTTTGCGGAACGCGCTAATTGGACTCTCGCGACGCTGACGTCGCGCCTAGCGAGGTGTCAATCATTCGAACGCTCATTTTTTTGAGAGAGTCAGAATGTAGCAAAGTTCATCGAGGCGCGCGTGCGGCGCGTGAGGGGCGCGAGGAGCCCGCTGATTGAACGGCTTCGCCGATGACGTAGCGCCCATTTGTCCCTACATCCCTACGCCAAGCTAAAATTAATGCTTTACAGATTGTCCCTAGGCGACCTGCTGACGCTCAAAATCCCTCCGAAGTTTGTGTAAAAAAGAAACCTCGTTTGTCGAAGTTGTCGCTGACGTCAAAGTGACGTTTCCGAACTTTGCGAGAGCCGTGGTTTGAGCTCGAGATCTTCGCTTCGGATCGAGGCGAAGTTAAACTTTGTCAACATGGCGGTGCCGTACGCTGCGGCCGAGCTTATCTTCCGCCACCGTCGGCGTCGCTACTGAGACCACCGGGGACGCCTTTCAACTCCCCGACGACGAATTTCGGCGACAGTACCGGCTATCGAAAGCCGTTGTGCGTTGACTCTGCGACGAGCTGCGTTCGGCGCCCGGACTTCGAGGCGGCGGACAATCGCGTCTACCATGACCGTGGAACCACAAGTTCTTTGCGCGCTCCGGTTCTTCGAAACCGGTAGCTTTCAAGGCATGGTGGCGACTGACGAGCACCTGTCAGTCTCCCACATGACTGTGAGCCGGGCTGTCAGAGTTTTTGCGGCTGCCATCGTTTTTTTTTTTTTTTTTTCTCTGCAATATCCGAAGAGGTACTAATATGTTGGAAAACAAACAAGAACCGGGATAATTCTTGGGTAGTTTCGAGTCTCCCGGCAGCCGGCAGAATTATTTCCCCGAAATTTTACTGGCAGTCGTCACTCATTGGCGGTCAAATCAGTTCATCGAACGACGTGTCATCGACAGATCGTTTCATCGGCACGCGATGTAATCACATGAAAGAGATTTTCTTCCGTTAGAGGTGTATACAAATTAAACATTTTCACACCTTTATACATGTAAGTGGGGTGTCCAATAACTAACCCCCTAATAAGTGTAGCAATAGACCTTATAAAAAAATGTAAACCTCACACCTTTAAAAATGTGTGATTTTTTAAACACGTTTCTTAAAACGTGTGATAATGCACTACACCTTTTTATAATGATGTAAAACTACAATACCCCTTCTCGTCAGACACGTAGCCAGGGGGGGGGGGGGGGCCATAAGGCCCCCCCCCCCCCCCCGAAATATTTTATTTTGCTGGAGCCTCCTCTCCCCCCTCCCCCTCATAGAGCACTTTGTCATGGGCGCCCCCCCCCCCCCCCCCCCCGTAAAACAAAATCCTGGCTACGTGCCTCCTTCTCGTCAAGGTGTAATTACCACAGTACATTCCTTTTTTGGGGTGTACACAGTGGCCCGGGACCCAATAAAATGACTGAAAAGTTAAATTGCACAAACGAGTCGCCGAAACACTTCTTGACGAGTGTCGAGGCAACTTCGGCCGAAAACCGGCTTCAATATTGGCCGGATGTACGGTTTTGTGCCTCGTCCCGACATCCGGCAGGTATGGGTGTACCGATGCAAATACACGATTTATGTCTAATAGCACTGGCACCACTGATCTCTTATTAGGCTGGATCGCGGATAGAGGCCTGTATTGCTGGGGTCGAGCTGCACCACCGGCAGCCATCGCTTGACATGATCTAATGCATGCTATAGGAGAAACGGGAAACCTCAATTTTATTACGTTAGTATATAGGTTGTTCTCGATAATGAAACTTCTATCGTGTTTCCGCAAATAACAGTTAATATTGTGGGCAAGAATATTAAACGCGTTAGATTACCAATCTTGTTTAAATAAACGTTGTGTGGTTGAGGGTCGAGGGCGACTTTGTTGGGCGTTAACTGTGATGTGTTTAATGAGACAAGTGCTACCGAGAGTTATTGTGGTGTCATCCGTGATCTCGGAGTCATCAGAGCTCAGCAAACGATAAGTTGGAAGGCCTTTACTGGGGACATTCGCATCGTTTTAACCGCTTGTACATAGTACTTCATGGTGAAAGCTTTTTCTTTGAACTGCTGTGAGGGCTTCCGTGACAAACTCAAACTTGGAGCGTGCCGTTCAGTCGCTGAACGTGCCGTTTATTTAGCAACCGAAGCAAGCGACGTCAGTAAAGTCGGTGGTGCTCCGGCCCATTTTTTTTTTTTTTTTTAACAATGTTCGAACGTTTGACGAATGTCTAGTTGATCTCCAAGCACCCGATATATCGTATTTTCCGGACTATAGTCCGCACCCGGTGTATAGTCCGCAGGGACAAATTTGGGGTCAAAAATTAAAGTTTTTGCTTAGATAGTCCGCACCCGGTGCATAATCCGCACCTGGTGCATAGTACGCACCTGGTGCTTAGTCGACACGAAAATCTTCTCATGGACGGCACCCCTTGACAAATGTATGCTTTTTTAACTCACAAAGAAGCCTATAATATACATAAATCATCATTAACATACTCTTTCATTCACAAAATCTGTCACGTCTCGGTATATTCAATGATATTGAAAAACAAAAATTATGTATAGTCCGCACGCTTAGATAGTCCGCACAGCCTGAATTTTCAACTTTTAACATGTATAGTCCGCGGACTATAGCCCGGAAAATACGGTAATCATCGCAGCACGTCATAAAATACTCGCCCTCGAGCACCGCGTACAAGCTTCCTATTTTTGCGTGTTTCTCCCTTAGACTTTCGTGTATTGCCTCATGGTGTAATACGCCAAAACAACAAGGACGAAAACGAAGGGAGAACTAGACAGGACGCGGCGTATTGCCTGTTGTCAAGCAAGCGCCGCCGGTGAGGCCAGTGACGGGCTCCCGATCCGCGATCCAGACTTGCACTGTGAGAGTTCTAATGCATTGCACCCGCGGAGTGCTGCACGGAGAACAGGCCCCGGACGAACTTGCCGAATGCACCTAGTGCAGACTGATGCTGTCGCCATAGATGTTGTAGAAAAGTACCGACCTCAAACCGAAACTAGCGCCTTTTTGTTCGACGTGATGGGTGGGAATGCGGGAGCGCAGTCGCTGCCATCGTTTATCTATAAACGTTGGTTGCTGCAACGTGTCACTTATATTTGCGATGATTTCCAATTAAGGAACTCGGCTGTCAGAGATATTTACAGACGGCGTAAGTTTCCGAAGCCAGCTGACTGCAAAACAGCATACACTTGAGAAAATTTATGGCACTGTACGCGCAAAAGCTTGCTTCGTTTTAAGCATAGTATTATGAGTGAACCACTGAAAGGATACTGCTTAAATCTAGTTCTTTGGAACATCTAGCAATACGTTTCGTAATACTTTTTTTATTTCCCTGGTGAGGGCATTGAGAACGAGAGCTTTCTCAAACAAAATACGACGGGGCAAGATAGCTGCCGTTCAAATATGACTGTGCTTGAGCCTCGGGCAACGTCTCCGTGTTTAGCCTTCCCGGACGCTGAGTGAATGCGTGACAGGTTTCTGCTGTGGGAGCTTTGTCGAAAAATGTTCCACTTTTCACCTGCACACAGATGATGCGAGATCTCGCGGCCTCTGTGTTTGTCCTGGGCCTTTCATTACACACTGGTAGGTTTCAGCGTCTGTACGGCAACAAAGCGACCCAAATTTTGCAAATAAAACACGGGTCGTCGATTCCTCCCTTCGTGGAATATCAGACGCTTACAATTCAAGCTCGCGTTTGAGTTTGTGGCCCGCGGGACGCGATTTCGAGCAGAATACCAACTTTTTCTTTCAGCTCCGCTGTGCGAATGCCGCCTCGTAGCAGACGAACTCCCGTCGTCTACTCTCGCTCCTCGCAGGCGAGGCATGACGGGATTGTCGGCTCTAGAGAGCTCAAAGACAACGTACAGCGAGCGGCGTGAACGCTCGCCTGCCCGCGCTGTCTCGTGCTCTCGTGCACCGCCTAGGGATCGCGGGGGATTTTTCGTCAAAAGTTGCGAAGTTGAGCGCGCGCAGGGAGGAGGAAACTTTGCGGCGTTCTTTTGGTCACTCCCCCCGCTACGTCAAAAAGCGAAGAATGTTTTGCTCCACGAGTTTAGCTACCCAAGGCTACAAAAGGTATCATCGCGTACATGCTGCACGTGTTTGTGTTGTTTGCGGCTTGTCTGTGACATTTGTTTCTGTTTGTCGCTCTAGTGGGACTCGGGCATAAGCAGTGTGACCCCTGCTTTAACCTGTCACCGCCTACGTGTGACGGGCATGCTACTCACTGGGAAAACGTTTCAACACACTCGGTCTTAAGCAGTCCCAAGCGTGTGAAGCAGCCTTTAGACGTATCGTATTTCGGGATCATTAACGCATTTCAGGAAGGGTTGCGACGAGGGCCACCAGGAACTCCTTGGCGTGCAGCGTTCAAAACTTGTCCGCGAAAGAAAGGGTTCTTCGGGAGTCGCGTGTTTCTCCTATAGCTAAACGGGCGGTCGGGGAGTTTTACGGTGAAATCAAGACATCTGTTCCCAGAAGGAAGGTATCCAATGGCATTAGCTAAACGGGCGGTGGCCGAGTGGGCTAGCGCACACCGAGCTGGTGTGCGCTAGCCCACTCGGCCATCGATCTCCCTTCTACTGATATCGATTTCAATTTGTTTCCAAGCTTTTTCCAGGATTCCACGACCTCTGAGAGGGCGCGGAAGAGCGCTGTGCGATGCCTAAGGCAACTGCGCTGGGCGTCATTGTATTCAGCATATCGTTTACTTTATCCGGGGGTTCGCTACTTTTTGCTGCACATCTGAGTCAATTTTTCGTTGTTTTCGTCACAAACCTTCAATACAATTACCCAGTTTGACGAATACAATTCCCAACAGTCCACCAAAGTGTTCAAGCGCACGTCGGATGGCAAAGTAAACCGTTTTTCTCCCACCTTCTTGCGCTTACTTCCCTCAAAGTGGTTGTCCCTAAAGTACTTCATCACGTGCACAATTTGTTCTCTTAGTTTTTAGTTGAAATTCTTTTGACTGCAAGTTCAAAATGAGCGCGGTGCAGCCGTACGTCAGGACTCCCGTGGAAGACTCTCCCCGTAAATTTCTCCTAATTTTGACCATGTCGGTTGCGTTGTCCGTAAAATAGCTTCTCACGTTACATTTTCTCTCGTTTTCACAATTCGTTATTGCATTTGCTGCGAGGTCACCGAGGTTATCTGAAGTATGCGAGCGCCCGGAGATATCAACGGTGTCAGCAAGAAACGTCTGCCCAGTTTCATCTGCGACAGTGACACAAATTACTGGTTTATTGTGCATGTTACACACCCCGTCCGTGCTCATGGGTCAGGCGTTCGATTTCTTTTTTTGGGTGTATACTTCCCCTAGCAAGCAAGGCGTTTCCTACCAAATGCCGAGGGGGAGGCTTGTACCCGTGACCCAGCATGTTCGTGAGTGCAACAAACTCCGGGGTCCTCAAAAGCTCGGAAGGATATGTTCGTGGCGCACACAAATCTGGCTACTTGCTTGTCTAAACTACGTCTGAAGCTGGCAGACGTCGGAACAATGAACGAATCCAAGACCTTCTGTGGTGCTCTCTTGCCATTAATTGCAAGCCGGTGTGCTTCCAGCTTGCTCCCTGCTGCCTTTATGGTGCCCAGCCGCAACTATACGTCCTTTACGAAGCAGTCGCTTCGGCTCTTACAGTCGATTGCATAATAATAACATGCTTAAGAACTCACCTGCCGTTGTCATGTCGACTTGAAGTGCCATCAATGAAGTATCCGCCTGAGAACCATTATCTACGTCCTGTACAATGGATTGAGTTGCGCAATCCATTGTACAGCTCGCTGCTCGCCTGGTTGCGAGTGGCAGGATACTCATTCAAGTGTTTCTCAATCTGATCAACTAAACCCTGCATTTCCTTGCCACAACTTCTAGAAGTCGGTCTTTCACTACTTGTTCTTCTTTTTGGACAGAAAATGTCTCCACACGGTTGCCCATTTACGTCCGGACATTTTGCGTTATTAAATTTACAGAGTTCGGTTCCCGACGCGTCGATCACGAAATTGTAACAAAGTAGCACTGAACTAGTGAAAGACGACGCCACTGAGTATGTCCCTTTTATTTATTCTGCTTTTATTTTCCAAAGCGTTCAGCCGAGTTGGCTTCATGCACGCGTAGCCACTGTCCCTTTGCTTGTGAGGTCGGCCTCAGGCACATCGAAAGGGCAAAAGAAAAAAAAAAGTTTTTTTAGAATTAGACAAGAAGAGAATCCTAATAATGTTACAAAAGTAAATTGAAAGAAACAATAAGGACGAAGACGTCCTGTCTTCCTTCTTTTCGTAGACTCTTTGGTATTGTATTTCTCTATCGGTGGCGCGCAGAACAGTGAATTTCAAACTAGAACGCAGTAGTAGCCCCACGGCAATGCTTATTCCCGTGTTGTTTTTGTTTAAAACCGGTAAAATTTTGTATTTAAAGGGCAACTCCGCTCAATTCCGAAGATTTCGGGATGATGAGTGATTTCGAATCAAAAAGCCCTAGTAAAAGACACTACGTCGTTTGCTTCGCGAAAAATGGGATATATATTTTTAAATCTAATTTTAAACACGAGCGGAAATCGAAACCGAAACTTCGGCTCCGTCCGGCAACATTGGCCTCGGGCAAGTAATGGCCATCACGTGGTATGAGATGTCACGTGATCCTCGGCCCAACGACGGGCGGGATGGGGGCGGGCGTGTGGCAGGCGCGAGTGTCGTCTGCTCTGCACCGCACTCTTCGCCACGTTTTGGTGTCTACGGCATTCGACGACGTCTGCACAACTGCGGCATAAGTCTGCGCACGTGGTGTCCATAGTGTGGACGAAACTCCGAGAGACAATAATCACAAACGGTGAGAGGACGACAGTGGTTGTGACGCGAAAGACGGCGGTAACGGCGGGACCACGGCGGGCGGCCGGTCTGCTCCCAAGAAGCGCGCTGCGCAGGCGCGTACGCCAATCACGTGGACACCGCTGAGCGCAGAGAGGCAACGTTGCTGACGTCATGCGCTACTCTCGCCCGGAGAAGTAAAAACAAGCAAAAGGGGGCCATGAAGATGACGTTTAGCTCAATGTTGGCTCCGCCCATGCCGTAGCCTTGACTGCGCTGTTGGTTGCGCCTGAATCCGCCCGCTCGAGTCAGCCGATTTCGGCAACTTGGCGAGTTGCAAAGTTTGCCGGACCGTTTAAGAAACATTTAGACAGAACTGCGTCGTAATATTTGACGTGTGGTCTTCCTAGGCGATACTGAAGAGGACTGCATTGTTTTTTCAAAACCAAAAATGAAGCGGAGTTGCCCTTTAAGGAAACAAGTAAATTATATTGGCACTGCTTTTAGGAATATCTTCCGTACAATATCCGAATTTCTAATTTTCCTCCGCACAATAAATTCCATTTGAAGTGGAGCGCAACTGCTCAGATTGCTCCCGCTAAACACACGGTGTTTTCGTTGGCAACAGCGGAAGCTCTGACGTTACATCATCCAAAGAGAGCCACGCCACGACAGCTCTTGACTACTGTCTCAGTAGAATAACCTCGTTCTTATTCTTTTATTTGCGATCACTGCTTTAAACGGGAAATGTAAGGCATAGAACGCTTAAGAAAAATTAAAGGCGTTTACAAACCCCTGTAACGCGAAATTAAAGCGCACCCAAGCAGCACAGATTTGGCCAATCATTGGCCGATGACTGGCAATGGCCATTTGGCCAGTGGCCAGACAGTGGCCAACCACTGGCCGATGATTGGCCTTTCTTTGGACATTGGCCAATGGTCACTGGCCATCAGCCATCGGTCAAGCATTAGCCGATGAATGGCCACACTTTGGCCATTGGCCAAAAGACCATCGCCAGCCATTGGCCAATGCTAGGCGAAATTCCTTGCTGCTTGGGCAGCTCTTGAGGAGGAGGAGTGGAGGGTACGGAGGGGAAGGTATGCCCCTTCTCCTCCGTACCCTCTCCTCCTCCCCTCCTCCTCCCCCGTGTTCTTCTTCCTCCTCTCCCCTCCTCCTCCACCCACCTTTCCTACTCCCTCCTCCTCTGCCCTCCTCCTCATCTCCTCCTCCTTTTTCTCCTCCTTTCCTCCTCCCCCGTACCTTCCCCTTCTCCTCCTCAGCACGTGACGCCAATTTTCCCGCTCAATCAAGCGGAGAAACTGAATTTGTTCATAGGTGACGTAACACCAAGTCATGTGACGTCATTTTTCCCTAAATTTAGCGGGAAATTGAATTGTTCTTGAGGTCACGTGACGTCAAGTTTCCCGCTAAATTTTGTGTGGCTACGCCGACGCCAACGCCGACGCCGCGAAACCCGGAAACGGGCGCCTAAGAGCTGCGCTCTACAATACCTACGAATTCGTTATATGCATCATTCACGTGTACTTTGGAATAAACCGATGTGCAATCACGTTCTAATACCCCTGCTACACGGGCACACTTAACTGCAGTTACGCTAAGGTACAGTTAGCGCACGATACTTGCCGACAACATTCTGCGGCTATGCAGTCAAAGCTATGGCCGAACGTGCGCTTGAGCATCTTGAGTACCCATCAAAGCAGTGCACGCGCTCTCTTCGCTACTTATAAAATAGCTGTCCGAGAGTATAGTGCGGTATCTGTGGTGCCGCGTAAGAGCAGTTAAAGCTGAGCTAACCGTGGTTAAGTGTGCCCGTGTAACAGGGGTATAACACCGCATTCCTAAAAGCGAGAAGGCGATCATCCGACATTTCTTGGTAGGTTATAGAAGTCTTTTCAACGCCTCTGTAAGGGGTATGTTAACTTATACAGTACAATAAAATTGAAATGTGGTCACTCATGTCACATGTTTTGGTTCTAGGCACTTTGATGGCTGTGATATAGTAATAAAAAAATGAAAGCCGTTTACAACTCCCTGTAACGCCGAATTAGAGCACAGCTCTTGAGGAGGAGGAGGGGAAGGTACAGAGACGAGGCTATGCCCCTCCTCCTCTCCTGCTCGCCTCCCATTTAGGGGAAATTGTTTTCCGCTAGATTTAGCGGGGAAATTTTTCCGTTCGATTTAGCGGGGAAATTTGTTTCACCAGATTTAGCGGGAAAATTTTTCCGCTAGATTTAGCGGGGAAATTTTTCCGTTAGACTTAGCGGGGAATATTTTCCGCAAAATTTAGCGGGGAAAATTTTCCGCTTAATTTAGCGGGGAAATTTACCCATAATGCACCGCGCAGTTACGCCGACGGCGACGCCGACGCCGACGCCGACGCCGCTCAAGCCGGAACAGGTGCCTAAGAGCTGCGCTCTAAAATGAAAGCCGTTTACAACTCCCTGTAACGCCGAATTGGAGCGCAGCTCTTGAGGAGGAGGAGGGGAAGGTACGGAGAGGAGACGATGCCCCTCCTCCTCTCCTGCTCGCCCCGATTTAGGGGAAAATTTTCCGCTAAATCTAGCGGGAAAAATTTTCCGCTCAATTTAACGGGTAAAATGTTCTGCTAAATTTAGTGGGTAAAATTTTCCGCTAAATTTAGCGGGGAAAATTTCTACTAGATATAGCGGGGAAAATTTCCCGCTAGATTTAGCGGGGAAAATTTTCCGCTAGATTTAGCGGGAACTTTTTCGGCTAAATCTAGCGGGGGAAATTTTTCACTAAATTTAGCGAGGAAAATTTTCTGCTACATCTAGCGGGGAAAATTTCCCGCTATATTTAGCGGGGAAGTTTACCCATAATGCACCACGCGGTTACGCCGACGGCGACGCCGACGCCGCTCAAGCCGGAAACGGGCGCCTAAGAGCTGCGCTCTAAAAGGCCTATTACACTTGACGTGGTTGTAGTAATTCTAGTGGGGGACACTCGTGTAGTAAGCCTCCTTACTAGATGAGCGTTTAACTTTAATTAAATGAAGAAAAAATCTGGTTTATACCATTATATGGTAAAACCAGTTATTTAAATCACGATTTAAATCACTATTTAAATCTCTATTTAGATCATCTTGATTTATTTTAGAGCGCAGCTCATAGGCGCCCGTTTCCGGCTTGAGCGGCGTCGCCGTCGGCGTCGGCGTCACCGTCGGCGTAACCGCGCGGTGCATGATGGGTGAATTTCCCCGCTAAATCTAGCGGAAAGTTTCCCCGCTAAATTTTGCGGAAAAATTTTCCGCTAAATGTAGCGGAAAATTTTCCCCGCTAAATTTAGCGAAAAACTTTTCCCGCTGAATCTAGCGGAAACCTTTACCCGCTAAATTTAGCGGAAAAATTTCTCCGCTAAAGTTAGCGGGAAATTGTTTCTGCAAAATTTAGCGGAAAATTTTCCCCTAAATGGGACCCAAGCAGGAGAGGAGGGCCATAGCCCTCTCTCCGTTCCTCAAGAGCTGCGCTCTAATTCGGCATTACAGGGAGTTGTAAACGGCTTTCATTTTTAGAGCACAGCTCTTAGGTGCCCGTTTCCAGCTTGAGCGGCGTCGCCGTCGCCGTCGCCGTCGGCGTAACCGCGCGGTGCATCATGGGTAAATTTCCCCGCTAAATTTAGCGGAAAATTTTCCCCGCTAAATCTAGCGGAACATTTTCCCCGCTAAATCTAGCGGAATATGTTCTCCGCTAAATTTAGCGGAAAAATTCCCCCGCTAAATTTAGCGGAAAATTTTCCCCGCTAAATCTAGCGGGGAAATATTTTCCGCCAGATTTAGCGGGAAAATTTTTCCGCTAAATTTAGCGGGGAAAATGTTCCGCTAGTGGGGAAATTTTTCCGCTAAATTTAGCAGGGAAATTTTTCCGCTAAATTTAGCGGGGAAATCTTTCCGCTAAATTTAGCGGAAACATTTCCCCGCTAAATTTAGCGGAAAATTTTCCCCGCTAAATTTTATGAAAAACTTTTCCGCTAAATCTAGCGGAAAATTTTCCCCGCTAAATTTAGCGGAAAATGTTCTCCGCCCCCCCCCCCCCTTGAGGTCACGTGACCCCCCGTCCACGTGCCCCCCCTCGAGGTCACGTGACCCCCCTGGTCACGTGCCCCCCCCCGTGCCTTCCCCTCCTCCTCAAGAGCTGCGCTCTAATTCGGCGTTACAGGGAGTTGTCAACGGCTTTCATTTTTTTTTTCGCCACCCGGGTACTGTTTATTACTGGATTAGAATCACCGAATTATGAAATGCTTATCTTTTTAATCCACCGACGTTGGTAAATCATCCTTCTGTCGAGGATTCCTCGGTGGGAAACTCGTACAAAGGGGAAAGAAAAATTGAAGCTTTTCCAAGTACTTCCAAAAGTAATCAGTTTTCTCTTGTGGCTACTTTCTAACAAATGTAAACAAAGGATTACAAAATTACTAAAAAAAGTAACGATTACAAGTAATTACTTGCAATGAGTACCGTTCAAGTTTGGCACTGAGAGCCGATAAGTGGAAGGTAAGAAGAAGAAAAAAAGACCGAAGCATTGCAAAAGTAACCCTACTCTAGAACTATGCCTGATATTCCAGATGCTCCCGATTTCGATGCCAGAGGCTGGAAAAATGGGACGATCGACTTGAAAGGCCTGTCGGGCTACATGGTTCAGCTTCTTTCTCAAGGCCTCGGATTCAAGTGAGCTGCCTCCGATCTGAAATGAGTTATCGCGCTGCAATGATCGAATAAACAACACTACATAAACTACAGTTTTAATTTGTATCTTGGCAGCTAGGTACACACAAAACAAAAGCGAAATCATAATAGTATGATGAATAAAAGTTCAGTGAGAACAGCTGTACAAAAATGAATTTATTCAACCAGTCCTCACCGCTGAGCCGGCAAACTGCTACGAGGAAAATTAAAAATGGCAAAAATACAGAAGGTCCAGTGGATGGAGTACGCCTGACTCAGCTCTGACTATCGACCCTTGTCTTTGTTTTTCTTTACTTGAAATAAAAAAAAGAAACACATATACATTGAAGAATAATAAAAAAAATGACCTAATCAAAACATCCCCTCGAAGATCCGCCTTATACAGTTGAAGAAGAAAAAAGTAAAGGGCAGCAAATTGATGGTTGAGGCAAATTTGAACAAACCACAGGTGTGGTTATCCATGAATGTGAAAGCATTTATCGTTGCACACCGCCCAATTTATCGGGAAAACTGAATTGGTGCATAGGTCGTGACGTCAATTTTTAAGCTAAATTTAGCAGGGAACCTCGCCGCTAAATTTAGCGTCGTCCTCTAGGACGACGCTAAATCTTTGTCGTCCTTGAGATAACCCTAGAGGTGGTCCTTGAGGTCGTCCTACATGTCGTTTCTAACGTCATCCTCTATCTATGACGTCGTCCTCGACGCCGTCCTTGACGTTGTCTAGGACGACAGCGAGGACGACGGAATAGAGGGCGACGTCAAAGACGACATCCAGAACGACCTCTAATGTCACGTTCATCTGGAGCGCGATGCTAGGGTGCCTCAAAACGCGTCTCGAGTGTGCTTACCGCCTCCGAAAAAGTGGTCCCTCGATTTTCACCCGATGGCGTCGTAAAAATGTCATGCTGTCACCGGCTGCGATCCTGGCGGTGTTACGGGAGCGCTAGAGTAGATGTGAGACGAGGTCGCTCCCCAGCTTCACAATTGACGGAAGATTCGGCAGCCAGGACTCGGAAGACCATGACGACAGCGACACTCGCGTTGGCATTTGTAGGAACTTGTAGGACCAACCGCCAGGATCGTCCGACAGCATGACGTCTTTCGTGACGTCATTCGTTGCCACTTCGGATGCATAGGCTTTTAATAGGATGCTAAACACACAAGTTCTCGGAGAAAGTATACGCTTTTGGCGTTTGAAACGTGTACGTCTTGATAAGATAACACATATATAATCTACACTGCAGCTACATATATCTTAACTCTCCACATAAAGGAAAAAATTAGTAATGCGACGCGAAGAGCCGAACTTCTTTTATTGTGTTTCTTGAGATGAAAACGAGTATAGAGTGCCCAAAGAACTGTAAAAGTGACGATCGTTCTCTGATTTTCGAGGTTCACAGTCCACGTGCCATCGGACGGCAACTGGGGAGGCCGGAGGCCGGATGGGTCCTGGGCCGGCCAGGTGGGCCTGGTCGTTCGAAACGTAAGAAAAATTCCTTCCCAGTAACTTCCGACCACATCCTGTTTACAGTCCAGACTCGGCGGATGCTACAAGCGCGAGCATGTGTCCCTGAACACTGCTTGCACTGCACGGCTTCGCGTGGACACTGAAAGAACGGAGCTCGCGCTTGTACTAAACGAAGTACAGTTGAAATGATTATTTCTTCATTTGAGCGTCTATTTCTCCCTCACGTCTAACGATGGCGTAGAGGTCCATCATACCACCTGTGCGCAACGTAGGGTAACTCTCTGAACGTCCGAGCAGTAAAGTTTCGGGGTGCTCCTTCGCGTCCTTAATGTACACGCCAAAATCCCGCCGTGCGTAGCCTTCACCTTGGTAAATAAAGATGCTTTTTTGTAGTCGGAAAAGACGGGAAGCGAGAAAACCAGGGGCCACTCGCGGCGTACATCTTCGCCTTTCCGTACAGAGTTTATCCAGGAATGAGCAAACGAGCTGATAGCTCCACCTGTTTTTTGGGGAAAGTGCACATTTTAAAGGGATACTTCAACGAAATTTGAAATATTCCCGTCGTGTTCAAAAATAGGTTCAATATGATCCACAATATCCGTAAATGACAATCGCACGTTTGTATTTTGAGCCTGGTGGCTGTATTTTTCGTTATAAACAGCCCACTTTGGCAAGCGCTCGGAGAAGGCCCAGCGGAGACCACGTGACATCCAACGCAATCCTGACGTAGGTCGTCTCGGGACGAGCAAAGCTACGGCGAGACTGACGTCGAGAGGATGGCCTAGTCGTTCCAGCCACCGAAGCGGCTGCTTTTGTACGAATTTTGAGTGACGGGTTAATCTTCTATAATCTTGTAGGGGGAGAATAGCGACTTCTGCGACACACAAAAGGCATTCTCGGGAAGAGAGGAGTTCTTTCTTCCCCTCTTCTCTCGTCGTGGCCGGAGGCGAGACAACCTCCGTCACTAGCTGTCAAGGTTCCTAGACGAGCATTACAAGCGAGGCGTTAGCGACATCCACCAGGTGCTCTTTCCTAATCGTTCAATTCGTTTCAAAATTCCCTTTCGAGACTTTTTTTAACAAGATATTGGTGTGTTCGATGTGATATTGTTCTTTTGAACACATATAAACCAAAAAATGAGCGCCGAACTTTCGTTGTAGTATCCCTTTAAGAAGCTCGCGCCATCCCCTTGCTCAACTGGCAACGCGTCCGCCCAGCAAACATCCAGCCGCCTTATGTGACAATGCGCAATAACTTGGGATCTTCGGGTGTTTTGGAACAGTCCTCCCTGATAGATAGATATGCGGGTGAACTCGTCAACTAGTGAACTTGAGCGAAAATAATTAGACTGCGTCGGAGCCGGAAGGAAGACGTTTCACAAGACGACTTCTTGTAAGAACAAGCTCCAATGGCCCGACTTGAGTTACTGATACCAACTATAACTTCATCTAAATCAGGAAGACTGAATCATATCACCCTTTAACTAAGGACCTTCACTGATGAACTAACAGCGTTACCGGTGAGTCGGCTGTCTTAGAGTTACATCTTAGAAAGAAGCTAGTCATCATGTTCAACACTTTTGTGTGCGCCACTGGAACGACTGTTCAGTATGGTTCACTTTGAGGCGCATGAAGTTGTTGCGACGTAAACAGGAAGATATGAGTTTTGGTACATATACCGTAAATAGAATGAGCATTAATTACTGCCCGAAGGTATCGAAAAGAAATGTCGAAGTAATTTTATTACTTTTGGAAAGTAATTGTAATCTAATATCATTTACTTTAAGTATGTAGTAATTTGTAATGTAATATAATTACATTTTCGCAGTTTTCAAGAAAGTAATTGGCGATGTAATTTGATGACATTTTGAAAGTAATTTTTGCCATCTCTGGTTACATGCTCCGGGTTCTCAGTCGTGCTGTACTCACCAAGGTAGTGATCTACAACGAAGACGTATCACAACCGGTTTGGTTGCAAACTCACTTCCCGTCGTCCGAACACCTACTCAATTGAAGCGGTCTTTAAACCCGAATAACGGTTTTTAAGTCACTGGTGTGGGAAAAGCGGGCTTCTTTGGAAACACTGTGTTGGTGTATTCGTGCACATCTGGGCGCGAGCCATGGACAGTCGTTACGATTGCGAAAGGTAAGCTTTATTTCTTCTATCGCAACGTGTACTTGTGTTATCTTTTTCTTGTCGCTCTTCATGCTTATGCTGAGACGCAATTGGTTAAGACGCAATTTTTTTTTTAATACAAACCGTGGTGTCACTGGGAGAGAGGACACGTCTGTGTTTCTTCTGTTCACACGAACGTTGTTCTATACATTACAAGTAGGGAGCAATTTGCAAAGACGCAATTTGATGGAGGCGCATGAGGTGAGCGCTGACGTATCTTCACTCAATACGCAGATATAGTGGACAGGCAGCAAGCTGGGGCAGTGCAGATGGGGAAAGGGGTAACGGCACGGTACGTTTTTTTTTTTTTTTTTTTTTTTTTTTGTATTTCCTCGAGTTCTCTCTTCGCGTCCATTAAGCCTCAGCCACACTGCTTATACTTCATACGAAATAATGTCCGCTGCCGACATGAAGACAAAAGTGTTTGCAGACACGTTTCAAGCGTCTTTTTTTTCTTAATACGTTTTTTTTTTTTCCGGACATCTTTGCGTGCACTTTTATATGATCAGTGTGACAGGACAGTCGTGCAAGGAAGAACTGACGTCTTAGACATTTTCTGCAGACTGTTTGTTTATGTATAGAGCAGTAAGACGGCAGCTTTGAAGACTATACTCGCTTTCCCTTTAGGTCCGAGCACAGCGGACGCTACGAGACGATAGGGCCAACCAAGCAGAGACAAAAGCGCAATTTTAGATGCGGAGCATCTCTTGCTCGGGTCTATGTCCCACGGCGTCGGCGTCGTAGTCCGCACTCACACTACGCATGCGCAACTCTCCTCCTCTAGTCTCCTCTCCTTCAAGTGTGAGCGGTAGCGCGCTGCGCGCGTTCCCCATCACGTGACCGGGGCGGGGTCTGAGGCAAAACCGTGTTTCCCCGGAGGAGGGAAAGGAGGAAAGTTTTCGGCGCGTGGGTCGCAGCGCCAGGCCAGGCCTTTTAATGGGGTGAGCTTTCCCCGCAACTCCGCGGCTGTCGTCCCGACCGCTCGCGTCCGTTGCAGCCTAGATCTCGCCGGCCAGCCCGGTCTCGACGAGGAAACCTGCAAGCGCTGTTAGGGCATTTTGCGCCGCCTTACCGTGCGGTCTGATTAGACTTTCAAAGTTACTCGTGCTACATCAGTTCACCGCTGTTGACTCCACTTCACTCCGTTCTTCCGATGAAGTGTGATGGAAGCAACAGTCCCGTCAGTTAGTGGGTTGGCGCAAGCAAGCGTCAGCACCACCCCGATGCTCCGCATCACCCCATGGTTCCCCTCGGGAAGATGGTGTAATTTTTTTGCACCTGACTGGGTCCCCCGGTTATGCACTCCGTGACGTGGCACCTTTGCCGCTATTTGATTGGCTCTGCCGATTCGTAGCGTACGCTGCGCTCGGACTTAAGGTGAAACGGAGTATAGCATGTAGTCCTCACGACGGAAGCGGACGTATCCCCCGGGGGCCCGGGTGACTTTTTCTGCAGGTGTGCAACGTGGCCGCCGGACCTATGGCCATGAACGCGGACCGCGTGAGCGCCATGCAGCCTCTGCCGGCCTTCTACTACGCGGACGCCGTCCACATGGCTGGCAGACGGCAGATGTACAGCACCGACGTCTTCGGCTACATCTATGCCTTCGACGAACAGGTCTCACCCTCGCGCCTGCACGGGGCATCCTGGTTGCACCAAACCCGCTGAGTCATTTTACGGCACTCTTCTCACCGGCGTTAAAAAAAAATAATGTTGGCAATTTTTTTTTGAATTTTGCGTAGTTATTTTTTGAGGGAAGTTGTTTTAAAGAAGAGTGTTCATTATATCTCGCTGGGCTAGGTTTCAAAACCAGGTCGGAACCTCGTGAAGTACGTAATAATAAAGACTTAGAAGAACAGGCCTGCGCCTTTCCTCCCGCGCAGCGCTGCCTATGCACAGCCTATGCAGTTTGAAACTGTGAGAGAGAATGAGAAGAGAGAGCGCGAGGACGCGAGGGTCGGCGTGCTAGAATAGCGTCTCAGCAGAGACGAAAGAAAGCAGTGCAAAGGGCGCGCGAGCGTTTTGAGACGCTGTTTGAGTCCCGCTCAGCTCGTGCGCTGGCTTTATCATTGCTTTCTTTCACCCAGTCTCGGCTGAGACGCTGTTCTATACTTCGTTTCACCTTATGTGCGAGCGAAGGCAAAGTTGGAAGCGCGAGCACGAAAGCTCCATGCGTTCAGGCTTTGCTCGAGCGCGCGAGCTGGGGAGAAACGCAAAAAGCGCTGGTCTCGCGCTTCTAGCTTTGGCTTCGCTCGCAGATAAGGTGAAACTAAGTATATCAAGTCGGCCCAGAGCGCCGCGCGAGCTCTGCAGTGGTTTGAAAATATTTGTGTGAGGACGAACGACAAGCGCCGGCTTCCGGCGTCTGCGTTCGAACAGCGACTAGAGATAAAGGCAGCTATAGCTTTGCGTCTACACACTAATCGTTCCAACCAAAGCTCAGTGATCTGCACGTCAACGCGCGCTTTCATCTCCTCCTCTCTCTACATTTCTACCCATATAGGCTTCCTGCGTTGCCCAGTGGGCGCTGTGGAAAGGGACTTGTTAGGACCTGCTTTGGGTAGAACAAACTCGAGCGTCTCAAGCTGTCACACAGGTAGAAGCGTACCTGCTTTGGTGCGGAACGCGAGATCCCGAGGAAAATACGAAGAAACAACGAAACTTCGAACGCCGTCGAAGCACAGGTTAGAGCTATAGAATCCTAAAAGAGGTAGCCAAGGGTATAGCCTCCTCTATACTCGCAAAGCCATTTCGACGACGGAGTCATAGAGTGCCCGTTCGCAGATTCGAAGCTCGAGGATCTGGTAGCACAGATCCTCGAGCAAGAAGGAAACATAAAAGCGTCGGGACGCCAGATGTTCTGACGTCATCGCCCAGAGATAAGAGACGCGTACCCTAGCGGTGGTTGCATGAATCTGGCACGTTCGATTGCTTTGCGGCGTTGAATCTAGCCGATTTCAGACGTCGTGCAGTCAGTCAGTCAGTCAGAGTTTTGAAAGCAAGGAAATCACAGGAAGTGTTGCTGAGCCGATGGCTCAGTATGTCACCTTTGTTTTGGGGGTAGGGGAGAGGGAGTGAAAGATGTAGAGAGAAGGGGGATGGCACTGATCTCAATGACAATTGCTGGATCGCGTTTGACCAGCTCTGCCTATGGACCGGAATGCGGCCACGGTCGGCCATCTTTAGGTAGAGTTATATCATCTCTAGCCATCATAGTAATATGGCGGACAACGCAATGGCGGCAGGCTGCCATAAAATAGCCGTAGATCTAGTACACTGTACCGTGGGTGATATTTCGTGCTTGATTGAAGTTGTTCATCGAAGCAGATTCTTGAAACCCGGCATGAACGGTAGCCTCGTCTTTGAGGACCCGGCGAAAGTTCTACGAAAGCGCAGCACCGGGGGAAAGCAGCGCAGCTCGCATCGAAAGCAGACTACGTACCGGCGTCTGCTTTAGATGCTTCTTTCGATGCGACTTTCGATGCGTGCTGTGCTGCTTTTCCCCGGTGCTGCGCGATTTCGTGAAACTTTCACCGGGTCCTCAAAGACCGGGCTGCCGTTCACGCCGGGTTTTAAAAACATGTTTCGTCAAGCAATTTCAATCAATCACGGAATATCACCCACGCTATTTTGATGGCAGCCTGCCACCACAACTGCCAAAACGCCGTCTGCCATGGATGGATGATGGTGGCTGCCAAGTGGCTTCAGCAGCTGTATCTTGGCTAGAGGTGATATAACTCTACCTAAAGATGGCCGCCAGTGACCGCATTCGCGGAGCGGGCAAACGCGATCCAGCAATTGCCATTGAGATCAGTGGGGGATGGTTGTCCCAGAATCGCGCCGCAAAGCCGCACGAAGCCGCCCCCCCGGCCGAGCAGAGCGGCCGGTTGGTTCAAACAGGCCCGGAGAACGGCGCCCGGGCCAGCCCGGGTGCCGGAACCCGTAGTGACGTCAGCGCTCCCTCCGTACGGGCGGTGACGTAATTACGGCCTCCGGCACCCGGGTCAGGAGTTGAAAAATTTTCAACTTTCTCCTTCCCGGGTCGTGACGTAGGTTTCCGTATTTTCTCCGCGGCCAATCAGCGCGGCGCGATTCCCTCCTCCGCCCTCCTTGCCACCGGCGTTCGCGTGGTCACACCACTCACACGCTCCGTGCTTGACTTCCCGCCCGTCTCCGACGCGAGGAAAGCTGCGGAAGCTGCAAAGAGTGCCGCTGCCCCGAAGAGGGCTGAAGTTGCCGCTGCGTTTGACGTACGCGAGAAAACCTATAAATTAATTCAGCTAGTTCAGCGGTACCCCTGGATCTACGACAGGTATCGCAGCGACCAGAAGGACCAGGACAAGCGAAAGAACTCGATACTGCTTTTAATAATTTATTCACATGGTTTCAGAGACACGGGAGGTGGTTGCAACCCGATGAAACGGCATCTTCAATGCACATATGAGTGGCCTTTAGAAAGGCCGTTTGTAGAGGCAGGCAGTGGTTGGCTTGCTGGCTGCAAAGAGACCGGAAAGGCAGTGAGATGCACTTAAAAGGTTAAAATGGTCAACGACACCGGTACGCGTTGTAGATGAGTTTTTAGGCAGTACTGTATGACCGCTAGCCTAGGGTCTTTAACGTGCACCACGCAGTAGTGATACACGACCACACGACGATACGATGCTCATCTAGATCGAAGCGGGCAGGGGTGGGGATTGAACCCAAGATCCCTGGGTTCTGCAGCGCGAACTTTCGTGCAGAATTCACTCACAAGCAGCTTGTAAGCACACATCCTAGCTAGCACAAAGGACAAGGAAGCAGAACGGGCTTCGGTCATACATGCACTCAAAGGAGCACAACACCGTGACCAGGTTTTGTGAACAGAAAGAGTGTGTCGTATGAGCTGCACATGTGCATGCCATTGCTATTTTTTTATAGCACAGACGCAGTAAAATCTGACAAGCGTGTGACTTAGGGTGCCTTCATGTGCGCTTTGTTTAGGGTGGTGGCATCTCGCCATTTTGTCCCACACGTTTATTTTTATTTTTTGTTCAGACGCGCGTGAAAGAGCGTGTCCCTGCACGCGTCTGTAGCGCTGACTGTGCTATGGCGACATTTTGTTTTCGTCGATTTCTTTGTATTTCCCCTGTGAGCGCGTGCTGTCGGCATCGGGTACTACAAAGGGTGACATCACCCTAAACAGAAGGACATTGAGGCACCCTAGTGTGACTGTTACGAAAGCTGCTCTCGTGATCCTGCCGCGTTAAAAGTGATCTAAATGTGGTTTCACTGCGGGAGCGCACGCTCCACGTGAGTATTCCTGCGAGCGACGCGCGGGCCCACGTGGAACGCCACTTGATATATAACATGAAAATAATCCAAAATAAAAGGCAGCACACCCTACCTGGCTCGTGACATTCGGAAGCACTCGAAGAAGACCCGGCCGTCGGGGTCTTCGTACATCTGTCTCACGATGGTGGCGTACTCGCCGAGCGTTTTGCGAGACTTCAGGAGCTCGCGGACGGCCTTCCGCTTCTTTTTCTTCACACTCCGCAGGTACTGCTCACACGCAGCCGCGAAAGTAGTCAGCCGACGCTAGTTGATAGTTCTTGCATTTGTGACGTACCTCTTCGTAGCCGGGATCCTGCCGAGACGACGCCATCGCGAAACAAAGCGACGAAAACAAGGCGCCAGTGCCGCTCTAGACGGAGCGCGAAGCGTGGCTGGCGTGGCTGTGACGCCTGCCTCGTCCAGAGCGTCTCGCCTCGCCCGCGCAAGCGGCGACGACCAAGCTTGACGACAGCCGTTGATTGGTTGCCTGGGGAGCCGCCGTGACGTCAGCTCCCGTAGACGGGGCCCGTGCCGCCGCCGCTCAAACCAAACCGTGACGTCTACTCCCGTAAACGGATGCCGGAGGTGATTACGTCACTACGGGTTCCGGCACCCGGGCTGGCCCGGGCGCCGTACTCCGGGCCTGTTTGAACCGCGCTTAAGTGGTCCGAAAAAGTCTTCGTTAGACTCTTCTTAGTAAAGTCTTCTTAGTGAGCCGTCACAAAATACACCGTTCCCAAGCACCACCAAGGACGGAAACGCATTTTACCGTTTTTGAGCACTACACAGAAAGACAAAAGCTCAGCGAAGGTGCAATAAGTAGCGAGTCAGGTGAGCTTGTACTACCCAAAATGAGGGCGCCACCGTTTATCCAAAGCTCCAGCGCAGGCGGCCTATGGCTCGCGTCAGAGACGGCACCAGTGCGTCTTTCAGCGTCTCTCAGCATGCACGACGCTAGCAGAGGGCGTCTGTCACTGCGCCGTGCTCTGATTAAGCTTCAGCACGTTTGTCACTCGGGGCGGGTCGGGGATTGACTGAGGACGACTTCATGAGCATGCCTTATATCCTAGGCAGTAATGATCTTAATGTTGGACATCTGCGGTGGAATGCTGGGCGAGTTGGTTGAATATAATTTCATAAACTTAAAACGCGCAAAAAAAAAAGAAGAAAAAAAGAAAGAAAGAAAAAAAGAAAAAGATGGACAACTAGTGCTATTCTAATTAAGGCTGGTATTTTGTTGATTCTTTCAGGTCTGGATGGCCCTTGGCATCGCGCTACTGGCCACCGCAGTCATCATGGTCATGTTCCAAAACAACTTTAGGCGCGCCGGTGCGATTGGGAAGTTCGTCGATTACGTCTTCCTACTCTTCGCGATGCTCCTGACTAAGGGTAAGCGTTTGCTGCAATTACCTTGTGATTACAATGTGCGTAACGCCTTCCTGTTCAGTCTTCATTTAGTTATTAGCAGTGTTGTAGGCGTTATCCAAAAAAAGGAACAAAATATGTTACTCGTGCCATGTAAATAAAAGGGACTGGTTACCGTTACTGTTATCGATAAAAAGTACCGGATGCTAGTTTACTTTTAGAGCGCAGCTCTTAGGCGCCCGTTTCCGGCTTGAACGGCGTCGGCGTCGCCGTCGGCGTAACCGCTCGGTGCATTATGGGAAATGTCCCACAATGCACCGCGCGGGATATCGTGAAGTCACTCGTGACGTCGCGTGTGACGTCATGAGGGTCCCGCGCGGTGCATTATGGGACAGTTCCCATGATGCAACGCGCGGGGAGAAGGAAAGGGAGGGGAGGAGGAGGAGGACGAGGGGGAGTAGAAGGGGGAGGAGGTGGAGGAAGAGAACAGGAGAAGGGAAGAGGGGAGGACGAGGGATGAGGAGGAGGAGAAAAGAAAGGGGGAGGAGGAGGGGAAGAAGAGTAGCAGGTAGGATGAGGAGGTGAGGAGGAGGGAGGAGGGTATACCCTCCCCTCAGTACCCTTCCCTCCTCCTCCTGAAGAGCTCCACTCTAATTCGGCTTTACGAGGTTTTGTAAACGTCTTTCATTTTTTTATTCGTGAATTAAAAAGTTCGAGTTGTTCTTTGACGTTACAGGTAAGCATAAGCGTCATATTATGATAAATATTGTGTACATGAAGGAACTTAACATAATTACTTTAACTTTGTTACGGTTCTGATTTTGAATGTATACGGGATGAGTGCAATAATTCATAACTAGGCGCCTAGAATGACGAAAATCAAATTAAGTGTAATATCTTTTAAGTCCTGGGAAGAAGATAGAATAAGTAACATAGCTCACTTGAAATAAGAAACGTATCGGCGGTGAAAGGTTAAGAGTAAAGTGGAAGCTCCTCCCAGCTCTTTCCAGTTTAGCTGAGCGAACGGTGGAGAGGAGGGTACCTCCTCTCCAGCCTTAGCTCTGCTGAGGTGGAAAAAGGTGGGAGGAGCTTCCACTTAACTCTTATCCAGTCGCCGACAACACGTACGTTATTCGTAGGATTTCGTGTTTTCAGAGTTTATTTCTCGTGAAAAGCAGAGAGTGTTTTTCGGAGCTTATTTTCCGCTGAAAATTCGGGGTTTACAGGAGTTTAATTATGTTAGATTCCCAATTCTTTGAAATTCAACTTATTTTCCAGTGTTCGAAGTCATTCTTGTTGCTCGTATCTTGTGTATTGCAAAGCTGGAGAGCCTTACTGTTAATTACCTCTGGGGACATTGAGTTGAACCCAGGTCCCGACAGCAGGCTCGAGGAAATGATTGCCGAGGTGCTTGAAACCAAAAGCAGATGAGGGCGGAAATCAAAAAAGTGAATGAAAACCAAATAGCTTCTCAAAAAGACAGGAAGAAATGGCTAGGAAAATTGCTAAGCTCGAGGCTGCCTTAACTGACCTACAAGTAAGCAACAAGCAGATTACGCAACTCCAGGAGACAGTCAGCCAGTTGGAGGAAACAATTAGGCTGCAGCATGAGAAGTTAATTGACCTTGAAGACAGAGGTAGGCGCAATAACTTGATAGTGTTCGGCATTCCTGAGGCACAAAACGAAACTGATGACGAAGTAAAAACCAAAGTGGTCACTGACCTCTTTCTAATAAGTTGGGCGTGACTATAAAACGTTGGAACGTATTCACAGGCTGGGGAAACGCAAAGAGGGCATAACTAGGCCGATTATCTTAAAACTATTTGATTACAACGAAAAAGTTGAGGTGTTTCGCAACTGCCAAAAACTTAAAGGCACTAAGATTTCTATCTCCAATGACTATTCTCAGGACACATTGATTAAACGGAAGAATCTTTGGGCGAGTACCAGTGCAGAGAGAGCTAATAATTCGCGTGTAAGGCTTATACACGACAAGATTCAGGTCAGTGGTGATACTTTTTATTGGAGTGAGTCCGAAGGACACAGAGTAAAAGTGTCGAGCAGGCGGAGCCCTGAGAGAAACAGTAAATGACAACAACAACAGTTGCAGGAAAACTGCCTGCGCCTGATCAACGTTAACGCCAGAAGCCTTGTGAATAAAGTCGCTGAGCTAGAACATTTGCTGATGTTTCATAATCCACACATTGTAGTAGTAACCGAAACCTGGCTCCATGAGAACATTCAAGGCAGCGAATTACTCCAACCATCGTATAAAATTATAAGAAAAGATCGAGGGTCTCGGGGAGGAGGAGTCGCAATTATTCTATAAAAAAACATTT